>JBBPJJ010000002.1:0-157451 GCA_038088635.1 Veloboletus limbatus
AAGGCTGTACTTAGCGGGTACAGCACAAGGAGCGCGAGGAGGATCCAAAGGAGTATGCCGAGGGCGACGTTGTAGACCGAAGTTAGGGGTTCCCGTAAAAGGAGTAAGAATAGGGGAAAACGTAACAAGGAGAAGAGGGGGTGGAAGACACAACAGGTGCAGATAGAGGAAGAGCGACAAGGGGTGTCACATTGACGGAAGTGGACGGAACAGGGGACATCAGAGATGAGGGCAGTGAAAAGTCAAGCCGTTGGAGCAGCGGGAGTGCCGTGTTGATCGACCATATGATCTCACAGGATGGGTGAATATTTAGCTGATGCACAAACACAAAAGCTTCCTTGGTCTGCGCGAATGCTGCAGGACCACCCTGACCTTGGTATTGTTGAGCGCTACGATAAGCGCTTGCGCGAGGGTCGACGACGGAGGGAGTAAGGACGGCGGGGGCGGAGGAGACAATAGCGGTTGAGGCGAAGTAGTTGCCGCTACCAGATTCGGAGGCATGCTCGACGAACTGGAGCGCGTTCCGCTTCTCCCACTGCTGCTTGCCTCCCTGCTTGCCACGCTTGGTCTTCTTCTTCTCAGAGTCAGCGTTCTCCCCCTGCTGCTGCCTCTGAGAGAGTGCTGCAGGGGGGTTCTGCTGTTGACCCTGGAAGGAAGGGTTCCCAGGCTTCCGCTTGACGGCGGAGATTCTTTGTGCCTGCTCTGGCACCTTACCTTTTCCTCCAAGATTTTTGGAGTCCCATGCGAGTGTCACAGAGGTGACAATGTCCTGGACCGTTGGAGGGACGAAGGTTCCCTCATCATCACACCTTTGTGCAAGAAGCTGCGCAATCATGTCCATTGATGGAGGGAGCTTGGACAAAAGGATCATCGCCTGGAGGCTTTCAGGAATGGGGTACTTGTTGGTTTCCAGCCGCATGAAAAGCATCTGGAACTTGGCGAAGGACGCCGTAGGGTTCCCCGAGGTGGGGATCATACCATCCATTACAGCCTTAAAGTCCACGAAGATCTGAGGTAGTCCTGGCATCCCATAGTCAGACTTGATGGTCTCCAGGAGGGTGAAGGCATGGGTTTCTCCAATATATTTTTGGAGGAGGGTCGGCGAGAGCGAGAGTCAAATGGCTCCGAGGATTTTGTTGTTCGCCTCGGTCCACTTCACGTAGAGGCCGATGGTGTCGGCAGTGGCGTCTGTAGCAATGGTTGGGCATCTAATGGTCTTGACCCAAGAACCGCCGGTCGCCAAGATGGCGCTCTCCATCCTCAGCCACCATGTGCTGTAGTTAGCACCGGTGAAGACCGGGATGTTGTGAAAGGAGGAAGAAGTAGACGAAGACATCTAAGGTCAAAGCGATTAGTATGATGAAACATCAAGGTTTCGGGGGAAACGATGACAAGGGTTCGCCATAGGCACTCCCAGGTTGCGGCGTATAACGTGCATCCATCATCTTCATGCCACATTGTAAACGACGCTGGCATGTTGGCCTCATTGCCGAGCTCATTGCACATCGTGTAGAACGACGCAGCAAAGGCTTCAGGCGAGTCACTTAGCAGCTCCAGGTGCAGCGATTGCTCATGCTTAGCGGGGCTCATAACCTGTTTGACAACACAGAACGCGGAGGCGATTTAGGCTACTCACATTGTTGATGGTGTTGAAGCTGTAAACGGTTTGAGGCAGACGATGGTTGTGGTTGCAGAACAAGATGTTATTAGAACTCAGACGTTGAGTTCGAATCTTACATAGTGACATGTGATGTACAATTATATAAGCTACTCTAAGTAAAGAAATAGAATAGAAATAGGAGCGAAGGCAGCTGAGTAACAGTGCGTTCAACAGAAATCCCCATCATTGGGGTCATCTCTGGGATTACCATCAGGTTCATCTCCGGATCCATCGTCGGGGTTGTTCCTGCGCATAGGCAGGAATGGAATGTCTTGAAATTCAATATTGTCGGGATTGTCGTAGATGTTGACAGGCAGAGTGTGGAAAAGTAGATTGGTGGAGTGATGAAACTTGAGGGCGACTTCCTCAAGTTCTTCAATGTGAGCCCTTGGAGTTGGGGACAACGGAGGGAGTCGGGAGCTAGATGCGGACACACTGGGAGTGCATCGCACGGAGAAGCTATGGAATTGGTTGACACAGTCGGGACCTCGACGATTGCTTTCAAAAACAGAAAGAGGATTGTAACGAGGTGATGCAGGAGGTGCATTGGCACCTAGGGTGCAAGACTGTGAACGTGTAATGTGGGTTGTCATAGTAAGAACTCTTCAACAAGATGGGAGTTCGAATATACTGTTAAGACTGGGCCAACTCCGGTCAACTCCGGTCAACTCCAGTTCTACTCGGAGTTGTGTGAGGGTTTGCGACGTCCGGCTTCAGCGACTCGGAGCAGAGCGCTGTGCCCTTGTTGAGAGTTTGGTGTCCCAGTATTTACTGACTGACAGAGTTAAGACTTAATGTTGACTTGCAACGAAGTCAAGAGGGGGTTTGGAAAAGAGTCGAAGACTCGAGCAGAGGTCGGATGGAGTTGAATCTAATTTAATATTCGAACTGCCGAATACAGGTGACTACGTATGGGCTTATATATGGAGGACAGAGGACTTAGTAAGACGGAGCTGTGTAAGTACAGAACGGAGTTGAGTCAGAGATGAATAAGAATGAGATGAAGACGAGTCAGAGCTGAGTAAGAGTGAGTAAGACAAAATGGATGGAAGCATACGAAAGCTGGAACTGTGCTCCTAAGCAAGACACAGGATCAGAGGTAACTAAAAAGCAGAGCTAAACTAAAATGGAGAAAACTATAAGAGACAAATATAGAAATGGAATGAAATAGAATGAAATGGAATAGTGGAGTAAAACTCCAGTAACTCGGAGTTGCATATGTGGCGAGATAACACTGGAGTTGGACGGGGTTGAGTCCGGAGTTGGACTTGGGAATTTCTGGATATGACAGCTTCCTTATATCCCTGGAACTGACAACCCAGTGGATATGTTCACTAAAAACCTCACTCGTGTTATGTTTGAGAAATCTTGCTCACAGCTTGGGCTTGTGTTTTCCAACACTCATTGATGCAGATACGCTCACCCTTCTCCTCTTTTCATTCCTTTCTGTTAATGCTTTTCATATTACATATGTCAAGCAAGGGAGAGTGTTGAAGGAAATGGTAGTTATCCCTATACACTTAGTAATAAGCTTAGTCATACTCAAGAACTTGTCACTATATAAGTGGTCTCAGAGTATGAATAAAGTGAGCTGATTCCGAATCACTCTTGATCCTTAACTTACACCATTGTCTCTAAGGTATGTAAGTTTTACCTGCATTGCTCTTCCCATCTCCCTGCAAAGGGAGTATGCCATTGCAACAGTAATGCATGGGAACCCACATTCTCCTTATCCTCATTTCCAATGTTAACACACCTGGAGCTCAGGGAGCTGATATCAATCTCCACCACCATGTCGATCAAAACTCTTACTTCCCTTATGTTGACTGGACTCCCAACATTCAGCCTTCCTCCACTGGCTTTTGTTGACCTCCTGTCTGGATTGCAGTGCCTCTCTAGCCTTGCACTCATTGACGAGGTTGTTGATTTTCATCGTTCGCACATAGCGGGCGTGGTTGAAATGCTTTTATTGCAGTCCTTGATTCTCAAGCCTGGGCCCTTGCAAATTTATCTGACAGAACTCATTGAAAGGGTTATCACCCCAGCATTGGAAGAGCTTGTCCTTGATTTTACCAATGTTTCATTGCCAAGGGAAATCCAGCTGTTCTTGCAGCACCTCAAGCAGGAGGTGCCTCGATTCCTTTCTCTCTGCCATATCACTGTTAACAGCCCATTTGAAGGCTTCAATATTGCTACCGCCTTTGTACACACTGCGCCCAACATTGAGGACCTTTCCTTAGCATAGTATAGTGTGGACTCGGTACTGATGTACCTTGCACATGATGCAAGATGAGAAGCTTTTCCACAGCCTCATACATTACAATTGGAGAGCCCACACTTTGATTGGGACATCCTTCTATCCTTCCTGCACAAGAGAAACCAGCTGGGGAGGCAGGCTCCTACCCATCCTTGTGCTAGAGGGAAAGAGGGCTCTATTTATACATATTTGTTTGTGTGTCACATGAAAATTGAAACTCAGTGTACTGCCTAATTTGGGCCCTCAATCCCTCCAGCAGTGGCTGGCACAACTGGTGAACAAGGTTCATATTCCGATACCCAGCACACTCGGCAGAGTCATTGAAGCATTGACCGATTTGGTTCAAGGTTATTAATCAAGATGGATAACTCCCAAAAAGTCAACATGCTGCTAAATATGATGCACTGGTTGCAAATATCATTTCTAGAATTCATCAATGGACTTGTCTCAGACATGCAATACAAAGATGACCTGATAGTCCTAAGCCTAATGATGCAAGTCAATAAGATCATTCAACTACTTACTGTTACGATTTCCCCTATTCTTACTCCTTTTACGGGAACCCCTAACTTCGGTCTACAACGTCGCCCTCAGCATACTCCTTTGGATCCTCCTCGCGCTCCTCGTGCTGTACCCACTGAGTACAGCCTTCCTCCACTCATTCCGACTCGTTCCTTAAGCACGCCTCATGTTCATCACATGCTCACCTCAAGGCTTCCCTTTAGCATCGCCTTGCTGCGACTTCCATTCCAGCATCGCCTTGCTGCGGCTTCCTTTCACAGCCTCACACCATGAGTTCCCCTCGTGCTTACCCAAGTCATCCTTATTCCCACTCTGGACCTTATCCTCGGTCCTTTCCTTGTCCTCGTGTCCAGACCATACCCATGGTCCTTCCCTGTTCCCTCGGACCTTATGATCATTCCTAGATCCCCGTCTCTTCATCTCCGCCTCATACACGCCTCGTTCCCTCCTCGTGCATTCCCTCGGCCTAACCCGAGCCCTCCTATATCGACCTCGCCTTCCCGGCTTCCCTTGACTCACTCAACATGAGTCATCGCCCCTGTCTCTGACTCATTATTGAGTCTGCCTTCCTTTCTCGATACTTCTTTGATCTTCCTTTCCTTTCATAGAATACCCTTAGCCCTATGCTCTCACGCGCATAGCCTTGGCTTCTCTTCTCGCACAGCCTACTTCCTGTGCTTTCCTTTCTTAGTCTCTTCTCTCCATTTCCTTCGTATTCTATGACATTCCTTCGCACAGCCCATGACCGACCCGGTATATGATTCCCTTGGCTGGCACTATACGTGTGCAGCCTACGTCTTCGCGTACACCATCGACGGCATCGGCCAAGGCTCCCCTTGTCCTAGACCTCACCAGGGCTACGTGCAAGCTTACCCAAGCCCACACGTAACACTTACAAGATACTTGGAGGTGAGCCAAAAATAAGTACAGAACTTTGTGAATAAGAAAGTAATAGCCACATCAGCAAACCAACCCATGGGAATGATTTTGCTGACAAAATGTTTCTATATATCATTTAATCATCTTTGTGTGTATGAACATAAGAATTGAAATTGAGACTGATCTAACCTTAAACTTGCTTCCATAAAATTTTAAGATCAAGACCAGATGTCAGTTATTAAGTTATGTTTCCCCTATTTCTCTGTACAGCTCTGTATTACTAGGTACCTTCCTGTAATTTCCTGTAATGCCTGTAAAGGCCTGTATAGACAAGGGTTGGTTTGCTGATGTACATATATGGATGAGGCGGAAAGCCTCACAAGGCACAATGGTGGACTCCATTTCAACATATCACATGTAAATATCAAGCAATTGGAAGAGTTTAGTGTCAAGGAATTGATACAAGCAATTAGACAAAGTGCACCATGCTTGTATTGTGGGAAATGCTAGCCACAGTGGTATCCGAGTCAGCACACTCAGCCTGGACATTTGAGGAGCAGGAAAATGATGACATGAATGATGTGGATGTGTATTGGCAAGTGCTTGATGGTGGTAACCTCTGACAGGCATGGCTGTTTCTTGAGAATCACAAGTATCCACTCTCAGATCTCTTCAATGCTAGGGGTTGACACTAACATGCAGACAAAGTAGGAAAGGCTAACTATATTATTATTTTATTTCTCTCGCCATTTCCATATCTGCCATACACTTGCATAGCACACTAAGTTTGACAACTCTGCCAAGTGTGCTGGGCATCAGAATACAAACCTAAACCTTGTTCACCAGTCATGCCAGCCACTGCTGGAGGAATTGAGGGCCCAAATTAGGCAGTACACTGAGTTTCAATTTTCATGTGACACACAAACAAATATGCGTAGATAGAGCCCTCTTTCCCTCCAGCACAAGGATGGGTAGGAGCCTGCTGGGGAGGCCGTTGCGCGGTTTGACATTTAAAGGGTTCGGAGGTTCGAAGGGGGAGGTTCTTGATAGAGTCTTTCAAAACATATTAGAAGCTTGTCTAGCTATATGAACGGACAACCCCATGAAATGGATTTTGTGTTTTGACGTGCTTGCGTAACCTGTCACAAGGCGCGTGAGGTGACAACGCGCGAAACGTGACAACACGATTGTACACTTGAACGTTTAGGATCATGACAAGCACAGACAAGACGCTCACTAATTCTGCGCATGAACCCGGGTATACGTGTATTACCTTCTCGCGGGATGGAAAGTGAGTCATCTTACACGTAGCCGGGGACTGTCTGCTAACTGAAGAATACTTGTGTTTGGTTAAGGCTGTCATATACCGGTGGCTCAGACAGCTTGGTGCGGATATGGCAAATGGATAAAGATCAATACCAAGAACCAGAAGTTGCATATGAAGCCGACGAAGGAATAACAGCCATCGCAAGTTCTGTACGTTTCTTCAACCGTGAACCATCTCCCCTGATGTATGACCCGTGAGGCGTACCATTCCTGAACCAATATTGCATCAGAACGAATTCTGGCTATCTGGAAGCAAAGACTCTGAAGTCCGCAGCTACCCTCACGGAAAACCCGATCTCCATGGATTGATCATGGGCGCAGCTGGTGCATGTATTCGGGCCGTTGCTGTCGACCCTGCAGGGAAGCGCGTCGCTATTGCAACGGAGTGCGCTCGTTCCCATTATGCATCCTTCAACTGTTAACGACACTCAGTGAAACCACAGTTAGGATTGTGGAATTAAAAGATATTACCAACGTCCAAGTCCTGAGTGGGCACAAGAAATGTGTACGAAAGTTGACTTGGCACCCCTCAGGCACTCTCCTTGTTCGTGTATCTCTGTGTACCTACTAGTGATCCACTGACTAATGAACTATAGACTACTAGTGGAGCTGATGGTACAATTACTGTATGGAACGTCTCTGAACGCGAACCAAAAGTCGAGAGGCTTATCGACGGTATCATTCCAGCCGTGGCGGATTCAGAGTAATTCCACTATCCCTGCATTGCTAGTCCATTTTCCCGCTAAGTTCCTCTCCATCAGGTCCTCGGAGTTCATGCATGACTGTTCTGCTGTATGGCACCCATCTGGACAACATTTCTTCGTAGCCTCTAGGACCCATGGTATTTACGGTGCATTTGTTCTCAACCACTAAGACCTATTTCGTGTAGAAATTGTTACCATCTCGCGACCGAATTGGGCCAAATCTTTCAGTCTCTCAGACCCCAATGCCATAGGTGCCACAACGGCGCTCGCGCTTTCGGTTAACGGAGTGTATCTCGCGAGTGCTTGTAAGGAAGGAATCTTTATCTGGAGTACCCAGACAAAGCACGTCCTTTGGCGGTGAGCAAAGGCCATATACACTTGGTGGCAAATTTTGACGTTGTCTTGGTAGACACACTGGTTCTCCCGATGTGTTGATCACGCAGGTTGCATTCTCACCGTCTCAGAACCTCCTTGCGTGGGCAGATACAGGGGGGATAGTAAGTTGGTGGAGGGACCCGATTCCTGTAGGTTCTCCAGATCCTGTGAAAGCAACCACTGCCGGCGCTTTGCAAGCCGTCTCTGCCAAACGTAAGACCACACCAACATTGCGGGGAGACGATCCAGATAACGGGGACGGTGATGTTCCTGTAACCGTCAATAACTATGGGGATGACTGGATAATTGATGACATTGGCACTGGAATGGAAGATGAACATGGGGAAAGGCGAATCATGGATGGAGATGGGTTTGTGAAAGAAATGGGTGTGTCCAATCAAAGAATATGTTATTCTTGCTCAGCAGAGATCTGGCAGTGAGCATTACGAAGGCACAGCCAGCTTTCCAGCCAGGATCAACGCCAATGGATGGTAAGAAACGCTACCTCGGTAGGCTTCCGTCCTTTGTGCATAAATATATTGCTCACTACGTAACTCCCATGTAGCGTACAACATGGTTGGATGGATTGATGTCACAGACCAGGATACGCACCACATTGTCAATGTTGGTTTTCATGATCTGTCGACGCGCAAGAGTTACCATTTTTCCGACCCTTTTAAATATAATGTAGGCTATCTAGGTGAGGGTACTTGAAGTCTGTTCTGCCTTTGTTGATGGCTACCGCTTAGGAGAACGTGGAGTGCTTCTCGCGTGCCCGCCCGAGCAAGATCACCAGGCCAGTGTGCTATACAAGCCCTACGGAACTTGGTCATCCCAGGGTGACTGGACTTATGTTCTTCCTTTGGGCCAGCATGTCCTCGGTCTAGCTGCCGGAGGGGAAAAACCTATGCGTTCATTGCGCGACTCGTCGTCATCTGGAGGGGATATTCAGGGTCAAGGGAATGTCGTGATTGCCACCAGCGCCGGAGATCTCACGTTTTTGAGTGGGTCTGGTTTTGAACGGATCGTCTTGGGTCTGGAAGGCGAATACGTAACTATGACTGCGGGAGAGGAATACGCGGTAGTTATACACAGACCAGGTGCCACTACCATCGACGGTAGGCAGTCATAGTTCATATGTTGTGCGGTGTACTCAATCACGTTTCGATAGGCTCACAAGGATTGACGGCAACGTTGATATCCTTTGATGACTTTGAGGTGCTCCAAGCGAAACCACTACCGATACCCAAAGGACACGTACTTAAATGGATTGGTATAACTGTTGAAGGGGTGCGTATTTGCCGTCGTTACTACTGTATCATAGTGACGCATCCTTGGTAGGCTCCCGCAATATACGACTCCTCCGGGTTCATGCATATAATGATCAACTTCCGACGGCCCAATCGTGCTGCTTGGGCGCGCTTACTGGATACAAATTTGCTTGAACGCAAGAAAGGGAAGGATGAATCATATTGGCCAGTTGGTTTATCGCAAGAAACGTTAACATGTGTCATATTGAAGGTACGTGCATATTTTAATTATTGTTGCTTGGGTAGAACCCTTTCTTTGTCATAGGGCAGACAAGAGCATCCGGGATTTCCAAGACCGCTGACGCAGGAACTGCCCGTTAGACTTCCCTTTCGAAACAAAGATCCAGTCGAATCTTTGATTGAAGAGAGGTATGCTGATATTGCATTCACCTGCTGCCTGCTGATATGTTTGAAGACTTGCACGAGAACGGATACACATTAACCTTGCCCGTGACGCTCTGGGTGATGAACTGACTTCGCCAGAGGAGGAAAAGCGAGAAATTGAGCTCGATAAATTGATCATTAAGCTCATTCAGGCAGCTTGCAAAGCGGATAAAGCGCCCCGTGTTCTGGAATTGACCAGGCGTTTGCACTTTACACACTCTATAGCTGCCGCCAGCCAGCTCGCAGGGTTTTACAAACTGCTAGGTCTTCAGGAAAAGATAGAGGCGATCAAACGATGGCGCGAAGATGGGCCAGACCCGACGGAGAAGGCAAGGGAACGGGGGCGGCGACTCGAGCAGGAGGATGAATACATGGAACGGCCGAAACTGCTGCAAAACTTCGACCCTCCTCCCAAGATTGAGAGACGGGGATTGACGCGCTCAGCGGGGGTTGTTGAGCATTCAGAGTTCACTAGCTCGAACGCACCTGTCCGACTATTCGATATACGATATGCTGAAACAGCTACACGTTCGACTTCGCCTGACGGGAAGAGGAAACGCAATGAAGTGGACGATTTTGCAACAAACGGTTCCGATGGGGATGGCAAGCGACGGGCGGTCGGTGAAAGCGATGCAAGCATTCCCTCTCCCAAACGTGAGCAAGGTTATCGAGACAACTTTACGAAATCACAGTTAAATGATCTTTAGGAGACAATCCATTTGCTCGCAAGTTAGCTGGGGACGCAAAGAAGAATCCGTTCGCACGGAAATCCGAGCACACCAATCCAATCCAAAAGAGTGAGAGTTTTTTCAACAAAGTCGAAGCTGTCGAAGCCGAACAAAGTAAACAGTGTAAGGCTTCTCCTTGTTTGACACTCTCTCGATATTTAAACATCATGCCATGGTGACCAGGTGCTACGAACAGGAAAGGGAAAGACAAGGAGAAGAAGGATGTAACTAGACAGACAACCCTCTTCGGGCTCCCCTCGAAGTCACTAGTTGAAAAAAATGGGAAGCCCCTGAGAAAGGGCGAGGAACCAGAAACTGGAGCAAATGATGCTGATGCAACAGGGTCAGTTCAACCGCATGTTTCAGATGTTGACATGTCAGAAGTTCCCCCTGCGTCGGAAGCTGCCACTCTGGTAGAAACCCAGGACGCGGGAAATGCTACCAGTGAAGACACCCAGCCGGCTGAGGATGAAGTTGCAATAGAATGGGAAGCATCCCCACCGCCGTCCCCTCGGTAAACCGGTATCACTGTCATCTTTCTCTCGTTCAAAATTACATTGCGCTCTTCAGAGTAAATGTAGACATCCGTACTTCGTTTCTAATACGTTCCGAGGCTCCCCGCTGCGTGAAATTGGCTCTGCTTTTTGGGCAACAGCGCGGCACAGACGATACACAATGTCGTTGCAGAAGGGTTATCCGGGAACCAGCTACTATGACATTCATTCACACGTATTGACCATGAAACTGAGCCAGACAGGGGGACGTCATTTTCGAAAACAAAGGCGATCCACGTCTTCGTAGCAGGAGAGCAACCTGAAACTGTAGGATGAGCTCCTAGCTTGAGAATACCTTTCAAAAAGGGTTTGAACGGTGAATCAGAGCAAGTGTTTCAGTGGCATCAGCACGATGTTGATTGATGATGCATGCATGGACCACCCCACACTCCAAGCCTGACGGTTGAAACGCCAGTGACGAGTCAAGTTGTAAGGCGAGTCCCTGAGAAAGCCGAGGGAATATGCGGGAAAATACGGCGCGAGCCAATGGGGAGGGAATAACGCGGTGGATGATAAGAGCGAATTGAAGACGCGGCCGCATCGACTGGAAATCGTGTGAGTCGTTCGCACGTGTGTCGCATTGAAAGACATTGAACCCGGTACTTCACCGTCCTTTCTACCATGTCTTTGTCCCCAACCGCTACAACCTCGAATGGCTCCGACGTACCCTCGAAGCGTCGTCGCACGAACAGCATACTCCCAGTACACAGCATCTCTCACCAGGGTATCACCCAATCTCCAACCGACGGATCCGCTCACCCCCTTCCATCCCAACCTCCTGTACACATCCCGAAGCGTGGCGCCAGGGCCTGCACCGCTTGCAGAAAGGGAAAAAATAGGTGTGAAGGCGAGGTAAGCTTGCTGGCCGGCCCTTGGCGTTACCGTTCCCGCTATTAACTCTCTGGTCCGACATCCCGCACCGGCCCGGACCACTTGGATACTAGGCACCCTGTCGTCGATGTCAGCTAAGTGGTACACCATGCATCTTCGAAAAGCCGGAGAAGAAGAGTGTTCAACCTGTATCCGGCGCTAACATGGAGTACGTTCATCTCCCCATCGTTATTTCTTCTCTCACAGTCGTCAAAATAGGCGCCTGTCACGACTCGAGGGCCAGTATCTGGTAAAGTATCTATGGCTAGATGACCCCTCAGTTGAGTCAATCCGTGTCACAGGTCATGCAGAGTCAGATGATTGGAATGCAATCGTCGTTGGACCGCATCCTCTCTGCTGTACAATCCAACAACCAACAACCTGGTTACTCCACAACTGGATCCGGCCGTGATCCCGGTCCTTCTCATCCCTCCCGTAGTTGGTATGTCAGATATATTCTGAGCCGGGCACATTATTGATTTGTTTCCCATTCAAGCTTTCCCCCCCTCCCCGGCTTTGCTCCTCCGGTAGGTCTAAACTTGCTTTTGAATGAAACAGTATCACACTATACGTACAGCCACACAAGTATGCCACGTATGGGATTGTCCCAAGCACTGCAGCTTCATCAGAAGACGAATCCGAGGATACACTTCCACGTGCTACACTCAATGCTCCAATCGAGGCTCTTCAAGGGCTGGCCAATGCAGCCGCAGAGGCGGCGGCAGCACCGTCCGCCTCTCCTCCCGTGTGAGTCATGACCCAACCCAATATGGATTTCCAACGCCGACTGAGCTGGCTTTAGTGTAAAGAAACGGCAACGAGTAGAACCAACTCCGAAGAACGCGTTTCCGCATGTCATCGAAAAAGTATGTATCATCGTTACTGGCTTCCTTTCCATTTCATGCATGACTAATGGGCATGCCCCCAGGGGCTCGTTTCCGAAACTGAAGCCAGAGAACTTTACCACATGTAAGCCCTCCTTGACCAGGCACTTTCTCGCTCATATCAATCTTGTAGTTTCTTTGCTGGCTGCCATCTTTTTATCCCTCTTTTTGATCCCAATTACGATACATTCGAGAGCTTAATGGAGCGTACACCATGGACTTTCGATTCTATCCTTGCCATTGCCTCTAAAATTCGCAGTGGAAGCGCATCTCTTAGCTCCACGTTTTACAAGTGCTTGGAAGAGGCGCAGGGCATTGCGAGGTCCTCGTTGTTCGGTCCTGTGGTCAGGAAAGAAGCAGTTATGGGTAAGCAGCTTCGCGTTCATGGGACTCGGTGGATGATGTCGCTTTGGCAGGGATGTTGCTTCTTGCTGCCTGGAGCACGAACGGATGGCTCCCAAGTGGCCATGCTATGCGCATGGCACTAGATCTCGGTTTGCACCGCGCGTTGGAAAAACTCGCTGATGAGTCAGGAAAGCAGCGATCAGAAGAAGAAGAGCGCGACCTTGGTGCGTAAAACCTGTTCGACGGTGCGGAGTTCAGCTGAGAGCGTCTTAGTCGTATCTGCGCGGATCTGGTTGTGTCTCTATTGGTTCGATCATCAGTGAGTGTTTATTTATGGTTGTTTCCACGATCTAATTGTTGTGACATAGAATGAGCTTGGGGACTGGTCGACCCATTGTTCTACGAGATGAATGCTCTATCAAGCACTGTCGTCTGCTTCTCACACATCCTATGGCATCACCTACAGACGTCCGCCTCATCTCGTTGGTCGAGTTGATTGCCCAGAAAAGTTCGTTTCCGTTTTCCTGGCCTCACTTTACATTGTGTAACGCTTTTATGTAGCTCAAATATATGAGACTCTCGCGCCGCTGAATGGCGAGGTCGATCACAATACACTTGCCTTCATTCGCAGAGCCAACGTTGCCCTTGATAAGTGGTGGGAGGATTGCGATGAACTACATCGTACGCACTCCATCCAATCTATCGAGCACTGTTCACACATTTCCTCAGGTCAGACCATGGATGAAGAATCTCTATTACGCAAAATTCTCGCTGGAGAACTACACTATGCGAAACTTTGGCTTGTTTGCGTTGCCCTGCGTGGGGTATCCTGGGACAAGATGCCATTTGAGCAGCGTGAGCTCGCTTTCCAGGCCAAGAACGCCGCGTTCAACTGTTTATCCATCTTTCTAAATTCCACCACGTATCGGTATGTTACATGGTGTGATTTCATCATGAATGATACCGAGCCAAATATGTTTCAGAGCTGCCCTCCGTTACGCCGTGCACGATAGCCTTGTCACTTTGGCTTTCTCTGGCTTGTTCTTACTGAAAATGGCCAATCTTTTCCCTACAGAGCTAGATTTGGCCGCAATAATGAGCCAGGTGGCACAGTTGGCGCAATTACTCTCCGATGTGGCAGCAGAACGGTCAGCTTTATATCAATTTTTACTCTTCGCAAACGCCTCTCTAACGTGCAGAGCACCCAGTTATGCACTCACGCTACGGATTATGCTTGCAAACCTGCGCCGCAAAGTAGGCATGCTCCCTGGCATCGCTGCGCCAATCCAGAATTTGCCTCCTCCACTGTTGCCAGAGGGTATGGTTGGTCCGTATGTTGACACACACTCCGTGGGCCCACCTCCGTTGACGATGGAAGAACTTGGCTTTACCTGGCCGGGTGACCGCGGTATGGTGAACCCTTCAACGATTCCGGTATGGATACAGGAGCAGGTCTGTGAAGTTCCCTCGGCATTACTGGAGTTCACCTCACCATTCGGCTACTACGCATTCTAGAGCCTCACAGACCTCGGCCTCCCCATCAACGGTTCCGACGGTATCTTCTTGAATATGCATGGTGCAAGTGGCTGGTCCGGCGACTTCGCACCCATGTCCGAAGCTTGGTGATTATTTTTCACCCTTGTTCAACTTTTGTACGAGTAGAGTTGACAACCCTTTTTTCTTGTGCGATGTCATATCTATTTATAAAGGCAATCATCGCCCTTCGCCTGTGCCGCATGATCACTCCTCGGTATTGGGTAAGATGATAGACCTGCATCGGCCTTACTCATGTCTCCGATTTTTTCCGAACTTTGCTAGAGTCCCTTATTTTACTATGCTGTATTGGTATACTGGATTGTGACGTCCGTCTGTATATACAGTCTCAAGTTCGATGAGATCCATTGTTTGTACGTACCTATGTCTTGTGTCGAATGTTCCACCCGAAGATTGAGAAACACATGACTGAGTGCAATTCTGGCAAAGTAATAGATACACGGTTGCGTAGTGGTGGGACAATGATGACGATAATCACGTTCACTCGTCTTCGTCGCTTTCTTGTTCTTGAAGGAACTATGATTGTCAGTATGATTTTGAAGGTAGAGAAAAGGGAGGGAACAATATCATGCCTTGACAAGCGACTCGGTGCTCTTGAGAAAGTGCTGCCTCCCTTGAGGCTTGGACCCCTTTTGGTACCAATAGATGATAGCCTGGTCTGAGATGCAGTCATTGTTGTATAAGACCTGTACACGATGTGATGAGAATGGGGGCCGTGCATACGGTAGAATAAATATGCCTTGAGGATCTGGGGAAAGGCCTTCATGATGCGCGTATCCTCGTAACAGTGTACCTGAACTTGATTAATCAAGGCAACTTCGACCTTGGGCCCTTTGCAAAATGGTTCGAGAATAGGAGAGAATTTCTAACGTGCGATGGTCAGCCGGCGGTGAGCTCCGAGGCGCAGATATGAATATGGCGCGTACCCCTACTTCACGCAGGGCAAGGCCCTCTATCTGGTCTGGCCGGGCACTCCAATCTACGGAAGCCATGAGACCCTGCCAGATACATTGAATTGATTCTGTGTCAGGGAGTGATTGCTCCTCTAGTTTGTTCTGTATCGCTGAAATGATCTGACCCACACAAACCCAATCAGCTGTCCCAACCAGCCGACTAACCAATGCACACGTACGCTCTCCGCGGACTCTCCGCGGCCAGAAAGACCCTTGAGTTCAGTTACGATGCCTTCCTTCGCGAGGGCGTATTGCTTCTTGGTGTACCAATCTGCTACTTGAGGGAGACCTTCCTTTCTGAAGAAGTCATCAAGAACTTTGGCATCCCTACGGTTGGGGGGGAAGAAGAGAAGAAGATCTTTGATGTTCCCGCGCTTAAGAGCAACAGAAAGGTGATCCATCGATTGTTCGGCCAGGTAGGCGCGGAATATGATAGCAAGGACGGCGATAGACGCGTCTGGTAAGTGGTCAATTTGATGGCATGAAAAGGGACGAGTTACAAACCGTTTTTGACGAGCTGGTCTTTAGTAAGACTCTGTAGACAGGCGGTGCCAGCGATGCCTTGGGAAAGAAGGAGGCCAATGGTGATGGCGAGCTTGTCGCGCTGGTCGGGGGACCAGCGATTGATATATTGAAGGAGACTGGGGAGGGTTTGCTCCTCAAGAGGTTTCTGAAGATATTTGTATCTAAGAGGAGTTAAGTGTGGGTACCATTGGGCACGCGGTACAGGTGTACCTTCTGATGAGTTTGTTGAGAACTTCGACGTATTTCTTCAGCTCATCGACAGATGCAGGGTCCTTTGCATTGAATATGGTGAACGGGGACGTGGGTGCACCATCATCAATGTAGGAACCGCCAGGCTGGATGAGACCGCCGACGAGGATGACTTCAAAGAGGGCCTCTGCATATTTCAAGAACTCGAGTGTGGATCCAGCCTGTACGAGCTTTGCAACAAAGGAATCAAAATCGTTCTCTGGGACTGTTTCTAAGTGTTTATAGAGCTGGTCTCTAAAGACTAGAGGTGGAGATGAACGTAGATACTGTGAACGTAGTGGAACACCTGCCTGATGGTTCGTGCTTTGCTTGTGCTTTGACTGCGCCTTTCCTTGCCTTGATCTTTACCCCCTGCAACGAAGGCTTTGCAGTGGTGGATTGCTGAGACATCCACAGTTTTCGAGGGTATCGAAAAAATCAGATGAAGCAGTGGGCCAAAGCGGAGATAACCGATCTACAGGTATGTCGCGTTGCACGTGATCTGATCTTTCGTCTCTCTCTTCCCCGTCTTCTTTCTCATCCACGACCATCTCCCATGGCGACGCCTCGCTTTTCAGATTCCCCAAATGCACGCTCAAAATCGATCACTACCGCAGATGGTCTCGACACCTTCGGGGTATGTCTCTTCGGGTCGCACGACAGCCCAGATAGCCTCATCGTATGTCTCGTAGATCCTCAACCAGCACTCCATCGGAAACACCGCTTTCCAAGTGGGCGTATCCGAGGACAAGGGCACACGCAGATACATGGAAGACGCGCACTCTTTCGTCGTCGATTTCGCTGGCGTCAGAGGACAAGGGTTCTTTGCAGTTTTTGACGGTCATGCAGGAAAACATGCCGCGGAGTGGTGCGGTCAACACTTTCACGAGGCAGGTACCCCATTTGTACTCTAAACACAGCTAAACCCATCGTGCCTTATCACGACAGTACCTTCTTGACTCCTTACGCACCTCCTCGTCGGCTACGGTCCCTGACGTCTTCAATGAGACATTTCACAACGTCGACAGACGTATATCCCGCCTCTGCGAGGAATCCGATGGCAAAATTCATTCGGGTTGCACAGCCGTGACTGCCTTTTTGCGCGTGGAGGATCCAGACGGCCGACAATCATTTCTCACGTCTCCAATCGCCGCCCAACCATCGGCCGTAGTTCCCGGCCCAGAAGATATCAATGGTTCCAGAAGCGGTTCTGAATCACCGGTCAGCGACTCGGGTGAAGAACCATCTGGATCCGGCAAAGCAAGCAAGAAAAACAAGAAAGCCAAGATTGCTTCACCCACTGGTCGCCTTGCTCGTGCTTTGAAAAACTTCAGCGGAAGTAGCAGCTCTCCTCCACCTTCGCCTGGTACTCCAACGCCTTCCACCCTTCCAGCAAATCGCACAAATACCTCTGCTGTGATATTACCTCCCCCGTCGCTCCGCCGCGTCCTTTACAGTGCTAATGCAGGCGACGCGCGAGGAGTCCTTTGTCGGGCGGGAAAGGCCGTGCGCTTGACGTACGATCACAAAGGATCTGACAAACAAGAAGCGAAACGCATTACGGATGCTGGCGGTTTTGTCATGAGCGGACGTGTCAACGGTGTGTTGGCCGTCACGAGATCTTTGGGCGATTCCTCTATGAAAGAGTTTGTTGTTGGGTCTCCCTACACTACTGAAACGCAACTGTGCGATGACGACGAATTTTTGATCCTGGCATGTGACGGGGTGCGTCCGTTTTGACACGTTTTTGCTTATCTAACGCCGTTAAAGCTATGGGATATCACGGGCGATCAAGGGGCGATTGACTTGATACGGAACATTGAGGATGCACAAGAAGCAAGTCAGACACTCGTTCAACACGCGTTATCACGGCAAACTAATGACAACGTGACTGTGATCGTTGTGCGCTTCAAGCATGCTGCCCCACAGGCCAGTGGGTAAACTACTTGAGGTCTAACTAATTACTTTACTCGAGTCCATCTGATGTGTTAATTGTAGAGTCCTCCCTTGTTTCTATTTTACCCTTGTAACCCGTCTTGTTTGGTTGGTCGCTGCGTTGATCTTGCCATGAGCCTACGGCTATCTTGTAGCATACAATTCAATCCCACTTCTATGCGGCATGCCATTGATTAGTCGATTATGGCGCTGACTTTGCCGCTCAAAACGTACTCGAGGTATGTGAATGCTTGAGGCCTATCCAGTAGAGAGAACCATCTCCAAAACTTCATATGTATTTTCACTAATATCGAAATACATTCCCCGATAAAGACCCGAACAACACTGTAGGTATAGACGAATAGACTCGCTGGTTTGCCCTGAGAACAGCCACGGACTCATCACTCGCTGCTTTAGACGTACTTGATGGTGGCGGTATATTCACTGGTGGTGACGGAGGTGAGGACTTCACCGTATTGCTCAATGTCGATGATGGTGGCACCGGAGGGGGTGTATGTAACACCGCTAGGGCCAGAAGCACTGGCACTGCTGAAGGTCACGGTTCCAAAGTCGGCGAAGGGAACAAGGCTGTTGCCCTCCTCGAAGTCTTCGACGATCCACTCAGCATTCTGTTCGCAGAGAGCATAGCTAGAGGTGAGTTCCTGGGTGACGGTCTGGCCAGTGGACAAGTTCTCAATGGTCGCTACACCGGAAGTCGTAGAGTAAGCGGTGACGGTGGTCGTGATAACGTCACCAGCTGAGACGGTGATGCCAGAGAAATCGTAGGCGTAGTCAGGGTACCACTCGTACCAAGCTGTTCAGTGAACAAAGGATGAGAATAGATCCGGACCGGTTGTTCTATTTCTCTTACCATCGTATCCACCGCCAACCGTGAAGTCGACACCAGTCTGGAGGATAGCATTGCCACAGGTGTCACCGTCAATACCAACCCAAGCAGAGGCAGCAGAACCGCTACTGCCCGAAGGGGTGGGGACGGTGAAGGTACCGGTGACAGTGGTGAAAGTTCCCTATGGGTAAATGGATGAGATCATGGATGGTCGCGAGTAAAGGGGATGATACGAACGTCACCCTCGGCCCAGACAGCACCAGCCCAATTGGAACTGTACTCTACGTTGGAGTCGTCACTAGCAGGCGACTCGACACGGTTGATAGGTTGCGACTGGCGATTCTCGCGACGGCGAGCAAGGCGAGCCCCAAGCCGAGAGGATGGAACGGCCAGAGCCGCGGAGGCGAGCAAAAGGTTGGCGAGAAGGGCGAACTTGGAAACCATGGTGGGGATAGGGGAACTATGGATTGTGAATGAAGAGCCTGGAGATGGAGAGATGGAGCCCTAGAACCTTTATACGCTTAGCACTGTCTCGATGTTCTCATGAAAAGGCATCGATAGGTGTCATCTCGGCGGGGAGTCAGATGAGCCCTACAGCATCAATCGGAGCTATCTTTGTTCCCGTGCGAGAGTGACCTGCAGAAAGACATAGGCGAGACTTCAACCATGTGCCTCCATCTTCGCTTGGAAATGTTCATGGAGAAATCAAAAGCTGTGATACTATGGATTTGGAAAGGTGACATTTTCAATGAGAAATTGACACAAGGTGGCCAATCGGGGCAAAGGGATGCTTTATATCCGAACAGTAGACTTGAAGCGGATAGGAATCAGCCCACGCAAAAGGCTCACCTTCTATCGGTATTCTCCCCCCGCATGGAGTAAAGGTAGAATGCGATACGTGACCGAGTGGGTATACAGTTCAGACCGAAGAGCGGTAAAAAAGTGCGGTTCAGCACCTGCAAAGCAATGGTCTTGGCAGTCGCCAGACGCGCCTTAGAACGCACGCATAGGTAGAGCTGCCGTTACACAGCATGGTGGCGATTTTACTTCACATGAATGAAAAAAAAACCTGTGTGGACCATGCGGACGCAGGAGGCTAAACTTGGTAGGTTAGAAAAGAAAAGAAAAATCATGTACAAGGTTGGTGATAGCGGGCATGATCGGCGTTTGAGGATGACAATAGACGTTGCGCAAAATTGTCAGGAGTCAAAGGTTCAACAGGTTCAATGAGACGACTAACCTCCCGTCGCCTGAGCCAAATGGTGAACACGATGCGAGTGCGGCAGGTGTCCGAGTGAAACCCCTGCTTGAGCCACCAGCACATGTTTGATACGTGGCCGATGGTAACGAATCGCAGCTGCGATAGCTTGGAATTGCATGTCCTTACTCCATTGGTGGCCCATGCCAGGGGGTAGTCTCGAACGCTGCTGCGTCCCGATTTAGACTTGAGGGCCAAGTATTGGCCAGCCTCAAGGCTACTTCAGGATTCACAAAATAGGAACACCAGCACTGAGACTGCGACCATGCTGCTGTGGTTATCTTGAAGAGATTATTTTTACTAGATGTGTGACAGCACCGTATGCAACTTCACCACATGATGATACTGGCACGCTCACTGAGCTCGCGCAGATAACACGGTCGTGAGATTACAATGCGTATTCTTTTATCCGCTTCCTCTCTGCTCTCTTGCCATGTCGAGGTCCTTCCCCACCGCGACTTTCGTGCCGCTTTCTTTTCTTGGCTTTCTCGAGTCGTTCTGCTGCTTCTTCGGCACGTTTCGCCTTCTGAATTGCTTTGGCCTCATCTGTGAGCTTTGCAAGGTGTTTAAACCCATCATCGTCACTCTCTTCCTCTTCTTCGCCATATTCATCACGTGCATCAACTTCTGATGTCTCGTCCAGATGAAAAGTGGGTCCCACCCCGTCGGGGTGTGGGATATGTTCGGGAGAGAACGGATCTGGTTGGATAGACCCTTGTAGTGACAGCATCTCATTTGCTACCGTCAGTCTGTCGACATGCATGTTCAATAAGGGAACCCACATTGTCAGGACGGATTAAAGCAGTAGAACATACCCTATAACCGTGAATTCAACGTAACCATCAGGATCGCCAAGCTTCGATCCCGTCAAGTGGTGTACCCAGCGACCACTGCTTTCCGCCTCCCGGGTCTCTCCAGAATCCTTTAGTACTGTGGCTTCGTTCATATCCAGGTCTCCCTCTCTGTCCATCGTGCCATTGAATTCGCTGCCTGCATCCCAGTCTATTCCTTCTCCAAACTCTGGGTCGTTTTCTGCTGGGCCATACTCGAACAACCACTGGTCCTGTGGAATATGATGTCGAGGGATCGAGACATTGAAAGTGCGGTGCACAAGAAGAGAAACATGATCAGGAGAACACAAGTTTACTCTACCCACTGCACAAGAATAGAATGGTGTTCACGCATCGCGAAAGTTACAGTACATATGAGTGCGGGACAAGAGCGAGATCAAGAAGGATATGCATACCTAGCTTCATTGAGACTCGAGGCCCCCAGACCGTCGCATCAAAATTCACACTACAGACGGCAAAGGGGCAATCACCGCGTATACTTGCGGTTTGGCTCAGGAACCGTACGTTTGAATGCGCCAAGAGTACACCTTGCAAAGATGGTACGTATCTGTCCGTTCAAAGGGGTGATTACGATTAGTACCTGTTCATCAACAAACGAGGCACACAGTCACAGATTCCAACGCTCACCTCATAATCATACTATCTAGCATTTCTTCCACCCCGGCGCGTAGATCGGAGGCAAAGACAGGGGGTATGGAAAGGACGAGACTGGCGCTGACCATGCGGAACTCACTCGGGTGGTCTGGTGCGCGTGATTTCCCCTTGTCCTTGGGAGATTTTGGTTTGGGCTGTTGCGACGACAAAGCATCTTCCGAGGTAAGTGCGACTGATTTTTGCGTGGTCGTTTCCCGTTTTTCCTTCTTCTTCTGGACGTTTTCTGTTGAGTGGTGCTTCCGCTTCTTGGACCGAGAACCTGAAAATGCGGCACCAGTCATCGCTACCAATTGTACATATCGTCGTGGAGTTGATCATTTTTTCGATGATCACGTGCTCTCGTCATCGCAACACCGTTCTCCAAGTGAAGTACCATTTCGACCTTGACTTTCATGGTCTGTATGTCTCTCGTGAGACGGATACATCACTTACATTCCAATGTAGTCTGCGCCAAAGCTCATCGGACAGATTCTCTTGACTGGCGCACAAATATTCGGCAGGGCCCTCGCTGCAGCTGGCAAACAAGCTCTTCAAAGTACGATGCACGTCTTACATCGAGTTTAATGATCTTACTGAGCGACGTCGTGCCTCGGCTCGATCACACGCGGTTTTCTCTCTTTCTCAGATGCCAAACATCGCCCAGAGGCACTAAGCTCCGATGTCGGAGGCATACGCAATGCTACGTCTGGTTCGGCAACCGACAAGTTGACGCGTGAACATCGTATGACGTTGGATGAGGCGCATCTCATTCTGAACTTGAAACGCGGGGAGGCCATGGAGAATATTATGAAGGCAAGTCGGTCGCAAACGCGGTGGTACAACTAACCGTGTTACTCACTTAGAATTACGAGCATTTGTTCAAAGTAAACTCCCCTCGACCTGCTCCAGATCCACCCGTGTCTGGTTCACGAGCCGGCAAATCACCACCACCACCACCACTTGCACATTCACATTACCTACAATCAAAGGTGGTTCGCGCGCGTGAACGAATAGAGGCAGAAATGCGTATCGCTCAAGAGGATGTACCAGTGGGGGCCACAAAACCTGGGGCCGAGCCAAATGCACCGGGATCGGGGTCAAGTTGAACACGTCGCGGACTTTTATCATACTTTATGACTTATTCCCTACCATTGTTAGATTTTTCATCTACTATCCCCATTCATTCCTGTTTTCCAAGCATACACAATTCACTACTACAATTAATGGATAGCTGGCATTGCAGACGACTGACAAGGTCACACGTTACCGTGTCCAATTGTTCCAGAAAAGATAATCAATTAGCAGAATTCGTATGACTAGTATACACAGGGCATAGGCAAGATTATAGTGGTTGTCGTACAATATCTGATTGAAGAGATGAATCGAGTGTTTTCTTTATCCATCCTTTCCCTGCGACTGACGCCAAGCCTGAACTTGTCTCCTTCGAGCAAGCCACTGGAAGATCGGAAGAGTGATACACGAAATTGCGATCCACGCAAACTGCACGCCAAAGTTGAGACCAACTGGAAGGATACATGGTGCATACTCAAAATATTCCTTTTCACATGGGTGTTGGACGTACTCTGGTTTTTCGTATTGAAGACGACCGTACGGACAGTATCTGAGACGTTGTAGAACGGCATTGCGTACCCATATCGAAATATGATCGGAAGTATCTCGATGGGGTAGTATGACACGGAAACATTGACTACGCAAAATGAGGGCGTCACGACCCACTAGACGGCTGTTTGAAAACAACGACTTACTGATGATCCAGAGGACAAGAAAGATAGGGATGAACGCGACCGTCGTAAGGGTGATCATGGACTCCAATGCGAATCCCCTGTTGACACACATAAGAATGGCAACTCCTGGAAATTGAGAAGAAACGTGCAGCGCAGCCATCGCCATCCAGGACATCATCCAATAAATGACGAAGCCACCGTGGTAACTATCTGAAAATCAGTACGCGGTCTGAAAAAGCAATAAACTCGACTTACTATCGTTCAAATGGGACACCAAACGCCAGACTCAACAAAGAATACACGAGCTACAAAACATGTGGATCTGAGAATAGCACGTAAAAGTTTCGCTCACCGAAATGAAAAAATATAGGACAAAAGGCCAGAGCAAGCGCATCAGGATTAATGACCTCAGTGTCAGACGCCGACCCAAACCACTTTGACTATCCGCGGCCAAAAGATTGTTCTGAAAGGATGAAATCCTATAAGTCCGAGGGGCACCTTTTTGAATCGGACTCACCGTCAATACGAACTACACAGCAATCAATCAACAAGCTCGACACTGTGGCAAAGCATGGCTTACCGCGAGAATCATGAGATAAATAAGTCCGACGAAATCAACGGCGGATGCTCTGGAAGGGATTAAGTAGCAACACTGACCCGCATACGATGAGGACATACACAGGGACATCAAAAGGCCTGAGGTCGTACACTACGTAATTAACAGGCAGTGTCACAAGGGATGGTGCGGTGCTCATCAAGCCAGGAAGGTTTGGATGAGACGCTAATTGTCTCGCAAGAGATAAATCGAGCGTCTGCGTGACGTTTGTGAGAATCATGTTCACCTATGAACCATGTTATCGAAGATCCAGGGGAGCGAAAGAGAATCCCTTGCCATAGGAGAAATTATAGTGCGGCTGGAAGGAGGAACATTATACTGCTGTCACCTTGATATCGAGGTGTGGATGCTCACTATGCGGCTTCGTTCCTTGCTCCTGTTAGGTACGCACTGATTGCGTAAGAGGTATTATACGCCGCATCTGTGGAATTTATTGCCGCAAATAAGTTAGAGGTCGCACTCGGGTTAACTAAGAATATCGCATCAGGCGACTTCGATGATCATGGCGTGAAGGCACACACCGGTTACTGCCATCCAACAACGACGATTGAGAAGAGCCATCTGGACGTCCGACGGTCCATCTGGAAACTCCGAAGGGTCTTTCACCAACCAGGATAGTTGTTCTTGGCCGTGTAACATCGAAAATGCTTGCGTCACCGCCTGGCCAATCTGTCCCCCGTCAAAATCCTATAACATGCTGCTTAGCGAATGCGTGTGGGTCGCACATCCAGAAGTACTTACGACAACATACCCGGATAAATTATGGATATTTTCGGAAGATCTTCCGAGAGCCGCCCAATAGATGGACAAGATTCCAAGTATAATGAATGTGAGAAGACCAACAGCTACAAGACTGATCTTGAGCCAGACCCTCCTGGCCGCAACGGTACCCTTGTCCATGTCGAAAAGTCCATGAGAGAACGGCGGGTCCTGTAATCCTAGTCAGGCGATGCCGAAACAAGAACATCACCATACCGTCTCATCCAACGGGGTATAACCATTATTATCAGAGTCGGGCTGCTGTTCGGAAGTTGCTGGCGGCATCCTCAATGATATGGTTAGGAATAAACGGACTCGTGGACTTGACGAGTGGAAAGGAGAGAAACTTATTAAGCGAGGCTTACAGTAAAGGGGTTCAGTTCAAACAAGATCGACCGGGATCGGCAAAACAGAACGGATGCTGATTAACGGCGTCAACGCAGATGGTGACCCTCGGTTCAATCCCGTACTCGCAAGGCTGAATCAGCGCGTGTCCAAAAGAATGTCGATAATGCAAATACATGTGCGGGGTGGCGCTATCAGTTCGTCCAATATGTAGAATATCACATTACGATTCGCCACCTTGAATATTGTATCTTCCCCTTGCCAAGCAAACCCAACAGAGAACGCTACAAGAATCAACGGCGTTGTCTCCGCTTAGATTTCTTTGGTGGTTCTTCATCAATCTCAACTCGGCGCTGACAGACTGGACATCGACCAGAAACATCAGTCAACCAAGGATCAATGCAGGTTTTCTGTTCGTATGATTCAGAAATAAGATAGTAGGAGGCATCGAGGTGCTCACGTGGAAGACATGACCACAGGCCAGGAGACGTAATGGCTGGGGCCCTTCTCCAGCATCTTCGAGCCGAGGCAGTGCATTTCGCTCCTCCTCGGTGATATTTTCCACTGGGATTACCGTCTCCTCTGCGCGGGGTGACGGCGGGGCAATCGCTGCATCGTCCTTATCGGGATCTTGATGAGAAGCTGTAGAGAGCCTCTTGGGCTCTTCAAAGTCCATCAAGCAAATCGCACACGCAGCACGATTGCCTTCCAGCCTAACAAAGGGATATTCGCATTGCTCCCAATTATCTTCCCATGTCTCGGGCGCTTTAATCGTATCAGGCGATGAAACCTTGGCACTCCGATCCTTGGCGTTGATGTCTGTCACATCCTTCTTTGGGGTTCTTCTGCGGAAAAAGGCAAATCTTTTTCTTGGTACAAATGCTTGTGGCCTTGGAGGATAGGTGTGAATAGGCTTCGGTAGGGAGACAGGCGCGGACATGTCATCGGGTGGTGGCGGGATATATATAACAAGAGGGATGCGGTCGACGAGTGACTTGGAGAGCTTCCCAATATCGGGCTTGATGTAATGTGGATTCTGTAACGGATGGCGTCCCAGGCAAAGTAGTATGATGCTGTAGAAGAGCTGCAAAAAAGTCAACTTCGCCTTCCCGAAGGTCAAGGATTGTCGCGGCACTGACCATGATAAATGGCAAAACCATGAACACAAGAAAACCGAAGAGAACGACTTCCAAAACGAGCAAGTACATCGTACACAAAATTCCAAACGTGAGCCACCAGACAAGAGGGGCAGCAAGACGGCAAGTGTTCACTGAAGTATACTCGAGAATATGTGCGGTTAAGAACCATGTCAGGGTGAACATGGACAAAAAGAGGGACAACCTGGCACCGAGTCAGTTTTGACTGCAGATCAAATGTCGTTTGACAAACCGCGCATAGATATGGTTGTAGGGTACTGGGGGGTCTTCTGAGTTGGTGCTGGTGGATGTTCCTCTGTCTTGTTGTCTTCGATGCCTCGAGTCTCCAGGACGCGCGGCGGGTTGAGCCTCGCTTGGCTGCGTCGTTGACTCAGAGTCTTCCCTGGGGGCGTTATCTCTATATCTTGATGAGAAAGATGGTCTGGGATGGAACAATATCAACTCACGCTGTCCGTATACGATGATAGTTCCAACACGTCAATGCAGACGACAATGCAAGTCGCACCAACCACAGGCAATTCCACGCAACCAACGGTCGTCCGCAAGCGTGGATTTGATCAATCGTGTGATCCTGTGGGCTCTTGATCACTGAAGCGACGCTGAGAATTGCTATGACAGCAGCGGCCTAGTGATTCCGCCTGTAAGGAGGGCACTGCGGGACAAAGGGAAACCAACCTGGAAAAAGTTATAAACCAATGTTCCAACTAGCGATACCAATGCCTTTCTCGTCCTGGATGCATCTGGTCCCATACCCAACAACACTTTAAACCTCTGGAAAAATGACCTCGAAGGCCGCTGGCCAGGTTGTGCCGGGGCTGGGGCTGGTCGAGTTAAGCTAGGGGTTTGGCTGGCCTGCCTGAGCCAAGAAGGTGGTCTTGCGGACCATCAGCGATCGACAGAGGGGACGATTTAAAATCTGATTTACTCTGGGAGTTCTGCATTGTTTATTGGCGAGGAAGGAGCTGTTTCCAGGCCGCGTTGTGCTGAGCGACGATAGGACGCAGATATCCGAGCTCTAACGGGTGGTGTTACCGCGGGGATGTCGCCGGTTGACTGGGTGCGGCGGAGCGATTGTGAATCGATGGCAGACATGGTGAACGTTGAGAGAAAAGGAGAAACGAGGGATGCGAGGTTCGGGGATTGACGCCTGCGGCGTGTGCTAATACCTGCCAGATCAAAGAGAATTGCTGTAGCCCGACACCTCGCCGAACATCCAAGTTAGCGCTAATCGCGACTGCGCAGCTTGCAACTGAACAACGAAACCGGCGAGTGTTTTGTTAGATGTGTGCGACCGCGGAGGCCTGAGATGGTTCAAGTCACCCCCCACATGCCGCACGTACTCCCTTTATTTATGTACACAACGTCCGCATAATTCCATCCTGTGCACTCAGAAATACATGATCAGGCTCGTCACTTTTGATGCCCTGCATACCCTAATTACGCCCAGAAGACCCATCCATGTCCAATATTCCGAGGTCTTCGCGCCCTTCCTTGGTGTTCTAAGTCCAAGCGCACTGCAGTGCTCGTTCAGAGCCAGTGAGTCATGCTGTCCGGCGACTTATGCCTGACCTACCTGTTTCAAGGCCTGAAGCAGGTACAGAAGGACAAACCTGCCTACCACGGCCAGCTCGGTGCTCACGGATGGTGGTCTGAGGTTATTAAGAGGACAGCCATAGGAGCAGGTGCTGACCCGCAAGGTGTGCGGCCGATTCGTCTCCACACCGAAAACACATGGCCCATGACAGGACGCATGCAGCAGTGGAACTGTCCCTGAACAAAATCGTGTCCCAGCTCATGGACCGTTATAGTTCCGGTCAAGGATACAAGCTCTTTGAGGATGCGCTCCCCGTGTGTATGTCGTGAGCGCATCGCTGCCACTTTGTCTAGCATCTCTGATGGCGTAATTTCAGTACGTGAACTGCAGGAAATGAACATCCGTACTGCGTTAATCAGTAATTCAGATGCAAGGATGCGTGTGTTTTCATACTATCTCAGAGTGGTCCACTCCGTTGATGTTACCCCACAGGCCCCGTTTTCGCCGACCTTGGAATATCCCCGTTTTTGTATCCTCTTGTCCTGAGTGAAGAGGAGGGGGTCGAGAAACCCGACGCAGAAATATTCCGACGCGCATTCAAGCAAGCCCTTGACGATACAACTCGTCTCGACCGATGCGTACACGTTGGCGATGAGCTTCAACAGTAAGCTCGTTTAGGTCTTTGCTCTGGTTTGATAGTGACGGCCAAAAGCGACTATTACGGAGCCCAGGGTGCTGGAATGCAAGCGCTCCTGATCAGACGGCCTAGCCCTGATGGAGACCAGGAAAACAAAACAGCGGATGAAGACCTTCGCAGTACTAGAGTTATCTCCAGCTTATACGATGTGGTTAGCTGGGTGAGATCGCAGAGTGCGGTGTAGGACAGTTTTAACTAGGTCTACTACGGTTATCACGCAGCAGTTTCGATATGTTGTAGGTGCTCGTGCAATTGCACTGTAATGTGCGTGGATATCCACTGTCTTGATTCAGCGCGAGAATGAGTGGTAACAAAGCTTGATTACCGTAGGCCGTCGTGACGCGGTACTCCATATTTAATAGTACCGATTTACACATCGAAAGGGCGAAGCTTGTCGAATAAATTGCTTCCAACGCATACACGGAGTCGACCTCGATGGATTCTAAACTTGTGGATTGCGGGGGTTGCATGCAGTGTCAGGCAGATAGGATTCACTAAACTACCTCCGAAGGCCATCGTGGATGACGGTAGCGTCAGCGCTGCTGATCAAGATCCGCTGACATCTGCTGTCGGAAAGTGCACGAACGATATGAGTGCCATAGAACGAGGGAACACAGGAATGGGAGAGCTATGGGCAATGGATTCGTTGGACAAGAGCCTGAGATATTGGAGAAGTGAGGACGGTTTTTCTCGCGGAAATAACCTGTGGCAGTCGGAATTTCCTGGAAGCGACGCGTCGAATGTTGCAGAGCGAGCTGGAAAACATTAAGTAATTGTGATAAGTATTGAGAATGGTTCGCGAAACATGCGAGTGGTGTATTAGAAAGGGCCCATGTCTGACCACGAGTTCTCTTTGAGTGGCTTTAGGTAGTCCATGCTCATCACCGTTTTCTCCCTAGGCAAGACTATATCTTGAATTTTTTCGCCCTGCTTGAGCATCGTCCAGCGTATGACACGGGGGTCTTGTCGGAGTTTAAGCGCCAACGAATTGAGGGTTCGAGGTGAGGTGTCAAAGTACATGGTCCAATAGCTGGAATGTACAGTGAGACATGGACGTGGAACATTGAATGCAGACTGACTCTCCGATAGTATGGCTTTTTTTGTGTCTCCTCATGACTTGAGGTAGTGTTTGAGTTCCCCAGTATTCGATATTCCGAACGACACCACCCTGGTCCATCACATGGCGTGCAGACATGGTTACGAGGTCTTTAATGTGTCTCTAAACCATGTGAAGGGTCAGTTTGATGGATGGCGATGAGTATACGAGTGGCACGTACATATTCTTTAAAGTGAGAGGCTATACATAGCATCTTGTAGAACGGCATTGTCAAAAGAACCCGTGTGAACGGCGATTGAGACTTTGCTTGCGACCGTTCACTCTTACTAAGCAGAATGTGGCCCCCCGTAGAGACGTCTTGTCGAGTCGAAAGCAACCTCGGAGGGAAATGTCGACTCAATTAATTCGTCAGTTGAGGTCGAGTCGAACTTCGACGCTTCACATGCACTCCTTCAAACACGGCCGTCCTCACACTGTCGCAGTGTCGGCGGCTTGTTTTTAATTTCCGACAGACTCCCGCCGTCGAGGCACGGTACTTATGGTAGTGGGTAAGAAGGTGTGGCCGGGCACGTGGACTTATCCTAGTGAGTATTTTTCTTCTTGTGGCCTTCGCATGTTTTCGGAATCGAGAAAATCGTATGCGATGAGATCCCTCCTTCACTCGTGATACATTATGCGCGGCGCCAACGCTGTTCTGTGAGAGGGATCATTGCCTAATCTACACTCGCTGACCATCCCTCCAAAAATTGGTCTATCCGATTACTTGTGTCCTTAGAGGCTTGACACTCTGCGATAAAGAGTGATGTGTGCTTGCGTAAGGTGGGCATATTCGTAACCAGACTGGGCTTCTCCGGTGATAAATGAAACTGATATAGGGCAATTTGCGTCATCCAAAGAGTGCTGCGATAGCCACGGAGCGAATCTGGCCTGGCGAGGATTGCACTGAGAATTCTGACCGTTTGTGCAGACTGGGTGAACGAGAAGCATTCCCGTAGATATATCAAGTCACAGTGGTAAGGTCTCCCTCGGTCCTCGCGGGTCGCCTGGATAGTTGCTTGTCTGTCACCACACACCGATCGGCTTTGCCTCTCTGGTAAGACTGTTAATCTGCCTAGAACCGTCGTAGAATCATCCGGTGCATGACAGTTGCTTTATTCTCCATCCCCTTCCTTCTTTCCCGAGCGGTTTGGAAGTCGCCCTGCAGTATACCTTCATTTCTTTCACCCGTCGTACCCTCGTTCATTCTCATGCCCCATCGCGTGCTCTGTCAGTCATGTCTCCGATTTCCTGGCTCTGGTGCCCGTCTTCCCCCTTCTACTCTCTCCGTCCCGCGTGTATGCGCGGAGGTACACGAGATCCTACCTTCTTCTTCTTCCACCATCGCTTCTCTGTACGTCAATTCGGTCCATCAAATTAATCGCGCGTTCAGCCTATCCAATTTCCCGATCCTTCCTTTTCTATCTCCAAGCTTCCCCTCCCCCCCCCCTTCTTAAAGCACCGTTCGCAGGCGCAGACACCTTTTCGAGCATCCTCCTCCTCCCCCATCATGTCTGCTTCGCTCCACCTTGGAGCGGACGGAATCACTCGTCCGCCGCGCCTCCAACCCTCTCCCTCCCTCCCAAATTTGCGGTGTGTCCAAGTGTATTGTCCTGTGTATTCGGGTCTCTCTTACTCCCTCTCCCACGTGACACAGCGCACGCAACATCTCTTCCGATCCCCCGTCGGCGCGTCCAAAGCCAACTGCACATCATTCCTCGTCTCAAATGCCCTCCCCCAGTCCCGCAAAATTATCAACAAACCTTTCCCCCAAAGACAGCGATATCCACCCAACAAAACGATCTCGTCAGCTGTCTAAGAACCAACACTATCTAACGCCGCCTCTCACCCCTGCCTCGTCACTCAGAAGTGAGAGTACAGATCCAGATTCAACAGACCTGAGCCTGAACCCCCTTGGCGACAAGCAATCCACATCTCCTCAAAAAAATCTCCTTTCGAGTGACTCTTTTGAAAGCCGTTTCTTAATTGTGAATCTCTCGCTGCGTTTCATGCAGGCTGAACTGACAACGGAAAAATAGATTGGAAACGTTCCAAACGACCTCTCCGAAGACGTAATCAGTCCGTATTTACACTCAGTGGCAGCCCTTCCCAATGACTCGTCCCCCGCTCTGGCGAATCCACAGAGCGTCTCGAATACTGAGAACGTGATTCAGACCATCTATTATCGCTTTCAGGAAAAACGCGCCGTTATCCTCGCATTCTACGATATACGTGATGCGGAGAGAGTCAAACGCCTTATAGAGGCTAATGGCTCCCGTCCGCGTTATCCTTCTGACGTGGACGACGGACAGAGGACCACTTACGAAGGCACGGTGGGCAGCCCATGGGTGGAGGGAATGACTTGCTTGTTCGTGGCACCGGATCATATACAACAAGTAGGTCTATCTCGGTATTCCGTGTCACAGTATTTTTAACTTTCCCAGCTCCTCGGTCAGTCAGCGTCTGCCACCGTGACCCACACTGAAGGCGCATTCTGCGTGTCAGTGGGTGGAATGATGGCAGAGCACAATCACAACTATTCTGGCTGGAGCAGGGTTCGCTTCTTCGTTCCCGTAAAACTCAAGAGTGTGTTGGCAAAGTACGGAGAGCTCAAGTCGTTCCGTCTCCTGAAAGAAGATGAGGAGAAATGTAATCAGGTACGTTTTACTTTGAAGGATAGCATCACATGCGTACTCCAATCGCACTCCGATACCAGTCTTTTGGCTGCTGTCCGAGCCCTGTGAAGGGTCACAGGGAATTTTATTTTTCTGTCCTGTAGATTCGTATCTGACCATCTTGTACATTCACCAGCTGTTCATGGTCGAATACTACGACGTTCGTGCGGGAGAATTAGCATGGGAGAGTCTGAACGGACGAGTAGTTGACAACATGAAGTTGCGGCTCATCCGACGAGATGTCGTGCGTGGTGGGTATAGTGAGCCACGGGATCTGGATAAAGAAGATTTGGTTGGCCTAGAAGCTCATCTCGGAGGTGGACATGCCGCGGAGCCGAAGACACCCACGGCTTCCACGTATTTATCGCAGTCGCAAACGATCACGACCTCGAGTGGCGTTCCCTTCCCTCTTCTGAATGACGCAGGGGTCTGCGACCATCCGAGATCTTGCGAACACGAAGGAGCCAGTGCCTCCAGCCTGGACCCGGCCTCAGTTGTCAGCAGCCATAAGTCGTCCATCACCGATCGCCAAAAAACCACCTCTCGTTATCCTGTGGACATCATCGAGCCCACCACGGACGAAGCATTTCCCGTTGATACTGCTCACGAACGTGCCGGCCACTTCTCCCCCGATCAGTTTGGTAGACGTGGATCGAACAGTCTCTTTTTTGACGCCGTTCGCTCCCGCACTCATCACAGGCTGGCTGATGCAGATTATATGCGAGCTACCAACGTGAATTCTATCGCCTTCGATCACTCACAGGTTTGTCCTTTTGAGGTTACTCAGGTGGCTGGTGGCACGACCGACCTGTGTACGCTACCATCCTCGGGAGCCCAGCCACACTTTCTCCACGACTATTTTACCAATACCGACCGATACGCTGGAGATACATCTATGCAGTCTCCTTGGGTCTCTTCATCCCTTAACCACGGTTTGCAATACCCAGTCTCCTCACAGTCAGCTATGCCGCCTATGTGTTCTTCAATTTGTTGGGATGCGTCAACAGGCACTTGGGTTGCGTGGGCCGCGCCAGGCATCCTACCAGAACAATGGTCTACGTTTCCACCTTCCCCGGGGTATTATCACGGGGCTACTTCTCAAGCTGTCCCTTATTCTTATCCACCACATGCATCTCCATCACTCGCCCACCATCCCTATGCCACTGCCCCCAACCGTGTGTATCCCACAACGTATCCAGCTTCTCCGCGGGCCCCACCAGAGAATAACCAGCTGGACATTCGCAAGATCGAACAGGGCCTTGATACGCGAACCACGGTCATGATCAAGAACATCCCCAATAAAATGACTGACAAAGAACTGATCGCATACATTAACAAAATCTGTCCCCGGCGTATCGATTTCCTCTACCTGCGAATGGACTTCCAAAACGGTACGAAACCAGAATGCTACCATGGGTTGCATGGCATTGATATTACTTTTTCGGCAGGATGTAACGTCGGATACGCATTCGTTAACTTTATTGGCGTAGAGGATCTCTTGCGGTTCGCGAAGACGACGCTAGGTGAAAAGTGGTAAGCGTTTAGCCATACGACGTTGGAGCGGACTATGATACCGTGTTGCAGGAACATGTACTCCAGTGAGAAAGTACTGCAAATGAGTTATGCAAATTATCAGTAGGTCTTTGTCCAATGGATTATCGTTCATCTCTAGAACGAACATGACGTTGACAGGGGAAAAGAAGCGCTTGTCGAGAAATTCAAGAATTCGTGCATCATGGACGAGCGTGAGGAATGGCGTCCAAAGATATTCTACTCCGATCTCGGCCCGAAACAAGGACTTCCAGAGGAGTTCCCAAAGCCCACACACATGCGTAGGAAAGAACGCAGCTCTTATAATCGCGGAGCGCTGTTTGTGCCAGGTGTCAACAGCGGGACGGGGTACCCCAAGACGTTTCTGAATGCCACGACTCCGACTTCCCATCAACGCATCAGCCGTTCATCAGCCACATCACAGGATGATGAACGACAACGCAAATTCAACTATCTCACTAACGACAGTAACGTACAGCAATGATAACTAGCGTCGCTATTGGCCCAGAGCAATCCTTGCCTTGCACATTGGCTCTGTTTGGTTCCGAAAATACCACTTGTCTCGTTCTTTTACCCCCGTTCCGCGGTGCTTCATCTCGACTCATTGAATACGTACTTTATTATCTTATATTCTAAAGCTAACTGACACCAACTGTACTCTGATGCTGTTTCGCCGTCCTCTCGCGCATGTCTCGATCTACTTTTCTGGTTCGATGTCGTCCGTTTTTACTCAGTTACGTCGGACTGTGTAATTCATACTTCGAGATTGGAGAATGTCTTGCACCAGTGTCCTTCCTCGATCGCGGAAGCAGACACGAAATAAGCTTCGTCTCGCCTGATCCGCGGATGATCCGCGCCACTGTAAACCTTCGCATGCCTGGAGGAAAACATTCAAAAGATGAAACAGACATCGACTCCAATACAAACAAAGGTGGAGGTGGGCCGAATTCAGTGTTAGAAGAGGACATAGCCATGGACTCGCCGAAATACCCGTAGTGATAATTCCTGCTTGGCGCTCATGAGGTCAAACTTTCTTAAGCGCTGATTCAGTGCTCAATGAGCTCGCCAACAAATTTACCCGAGCTTTGAGCCAATCGGCACTAAGGAAACCTCCAAAAGCCGTCGTCAAATTTCGAGGCATTGTACCGACGAATCCTGTGTGGACAATGGTAAATTAGGAAGGTGTTTCCCATGCGTGCGAGGAATTCGACTTCGTTTTACGCAGTGCCCACCCTAGCAAGCGACTCAGTTCTTGTCATACTAGCTCGACTGAGAACACATGTCGACAGCAGACCCACCTCAACTGCTGCGAGCACAAAACAGCCAGAATGTTTCATCTTTGCAGATCCTCGCCCGTTTCTGCGACGATACCATCTCCGCTGGGCCGGCAGTGGAAATAACGACGGCCACAGTGCAAGCGTGAATACTAACAGAGTCGTATGAGCTGTATGAAAGATTATTTGTGATGAGAGATATAAATTATTGCCTGTCCTTGACGTCGTTGCCCTAAGAAGGCAATTTATACGGAAGTAAGTAGTTTGCTCACTTGCGCAGGCGACCGCCGCATCACCGACCGACTCACGCCCTAAAGCGCTCAGCCCGTTTTGCACACCCTCGTCAGTCATTTCGGACGTTCCATCGCCATCTGGAATGGATACATCGTCCTTGTCCAAGGTAGAAGAGGAGAAAGCTCGCCACGCACGGCGTGTAAAACTCAGAGCCTCGAACCTCTCCCTCGACATCCCAGGTCTGTCACCGCCCCTACAACCAGACTAATAAGTCTCACTCCAGTAACAGAGCCTTCGAAACTTGACTCGTCCCTCAAGCGTCACACTGCGCTCATCAAGCGCATGCGTCAGTCAATCGGTTCAGATAACCACGACCAGATTATCAAGGACATTGACTCGCTTTCGCTCGAAAAATACATCGACGAGATAGCCGCCGCCGGGCTAGATGGTATCGCGCGTTGCAAGACAGAGAAAGACGTCTGGGCTGCGGTGGAGGTGCGAGATCTCCAGACTGTCAGAGTACTTGGAACTCCACTCACATGCTTCCAGGTCGTATGTACCCTCCACAGACGATTCCCTTCTTCATTTACCCCCACTTTTGTGAACTCGCTGGCTTCCGCGCTTGCCGCTCCCTCCAGGGCAGCCGTCTCCGTTCTTCCTCTTGACCAGCGTGAGAAGGAGGACGCCGCGAGAATAATCCGCCAGCGACCCATCCTTCGGGTGTGTTCTGAACTTGCTCTTGTTGGTGTTATCAGAGATTCTCCTACTAAGAGTGGCGGCGAGTGGATAATGAAGGTTATCAAAGAATTGGTGAGGCATGTCCTGCTCCCTCTCACAGGTCGAGACTCATCCGTCATAGTTATCGAACGATCCTACTTTATCTTCTCTTCCTTTATTGTCGACGTTCCTCAAATCATATGCCCGCCCATATCTTGGGCTGATGCCTGCACAAACCAAACAAATATCCATCGACTCTGAACCTGGTACTTTGTCCTCCATCACGACAAGTGAAACTCACGCACACTCTCCCCCACTTCTTAACGAAGACGAAGAACTCGTAGAACAAGACATACGTGACCGGTTCAAGCGCATGTGCGAAGGCTACTTTGAGAACGTGGCCAAGAAACTAGTTATGGAACACAAAGTACGTAGTCGCACCATCCCCGCACATACCATTGTTCCAACTTGGGTTATCTATAGCGCCTCCAGGAGCAGGACCGCCGCAATCACGAAGCATACATTCGCTCTGGTGAGATATTCGAAGACCGGCAGCAGGCATACGAGAAAATGACAAAGGGATATGAAAAGCTCCTTGCGAGCTGCCAAACGTATGTACAATTCCGCATTCCATACTTACCGTTAACAACTTAGCTCCAGCCTTTCTGAACTAATCTATCTTCCTATGCCTCCCCTGCCGACCGCCTCCCAGAAGTCGGACTCGATCCAGATAGGGTCGAATCCTGGTGGTATACTTGCGGAGGAATCGGAAGATGCCTTCCTTGCGTCTGGTGGCAAGTGGGAAGACGAGGAAGAGCGAAAGTTTTTCGAGGACATTCAAGACTTGAAGGATTTTGTGCCCAAGAGCGTTCTTGGGATCGAATCGGAAGAAGGAACAGGTAATGCAGCCGACGAAGAAAGAGAGAAAGCTGAGAAGGTAAAGGCTGAAGTAGAGGCAAGAAAGCTAGAACAAGAGCTCGAGGGACTCAATGCCAATGGGAACGCACATACTAACGGGCATCTTCATACCCGGGACGGACCAGACAGCCCAAATGACGAAGAAGATGGGTAAGCCGAGCCGTACTTGCATGGATTTTTACACAAAGTGTCTCATTGTGATATGCGTTACTTTCCAGCACGATCACGCCTACACCAGCGTCGCCCAAACCTTCGACTCCTTCGTTGTCTCCTCAGCTCGCACCACAAGGTCCCTCACAGCTTCTCACAGCCCTTTTGGCTCGCCTCCCGGATGCCACCAACCGAGCGATGATTGATCAAGCAGCCGTGGAATTTGCATTTCTTAACTCTAAGGCTGCTAGAAAAAGACTCGTGAAAGTGTGTTTGCATCCCATGGATCTTTCCTTGGGCAAGTTTATTAAGCGTAGACTAGTTCTTGACCACCGTTCCGAAGAACAGAACCGACCTCTTGCCTCATTACTCTAGGCTGGTTGCTACCTTAAGTAAGTACATGCCAGACATAGGATTGGAACTCGTCGCTTCTGTGAGTCGCATCACCAACTAATATTGGTCAAGATGCTGACTTATATATCAAGCTGGACGAAGAGTTTCGATATTTACAGAGGAAAAAGAACGTTGTTAAAGAACTTGCCGAGACACGAATCAAGGTATGTCGTTTTGCTTGATGTGAGTATGTCATCGGCTCACCACCTAAACAGAATAATGTCTATCTGTCGAACTTGACGAAGTTCCGCATCGTGCCATCTCACTTGATATTGCACATATTCAAAGTCTGCCTCGATGACTTCTCTGGTGCCAACGTAGAGAGCATCGCCCTTTTACTTGAAGGATGTGGACGCTTTCTTTTACGAAGTGAGGACACCAGAGAACGATTCAGTACCATGGTGCGGGTTGGGTCGCGTTTGGCGTTACACTTTCGACGACTTACTGTTTTCTAGCTCGAGCTGATGAAGCGCAAACAAAGCATACATCATCTTGATCAGAGGCAAATTCTACTGCTTGAGAATGCTTACTACCAGGTTTGGACTTTTGAAGCGTTCTAGAGTTGGACACTGAGAGCATCCGTCCAGTGCAATCCCCCAGAACGCGCCCCGCGTGTTGAGAGGGAGCGAGCTTCAATCGAGCTTTTCATTCGCCATCTTATATTTGATGTGCTTGCCAAGAAAACCATTGATAAGGTGCTCAAGCTCGTTCGGAAATTGGACTGGGACGATCCCCTAGTACAGCACTCTTTGCACAAGGTCTTTACGAAACCGTGGAAAATCAAATATAGCAATATCAGTCTGCTCGCAATGTTGACGTACGACCTGCAACGTTACCATCCCGCTTTCGCTATCTCCGTTGTAGATCAAGTACTTGAAGACATACGTCGGGGGCTGGAGCAGAACCTATACAACACGAACCAGCAACGAATAGCAACGATGAAGTACCTCGGAGAATTGTATATCTACCGTCTGGTGGGCTCTAGTTTGGTGTTCGACACATTATGGTCCCTTGTAACATTCGGACATCGTCAGTTCGCTCGCATTCGCATTGCATCCTGCGTACTCACATTTTCTCCCAGCTGACGGTCAGCCATTACCGCACCAGCCCTGCGCGCTCGATATGCCAGATGACTTTTTCAGAATTCGCTTGGTCTGCGTGATGCTAGACACCGTGGGTATGTGTTTTGACAGGGGTACCCAGAAAAGAAAGCTCGATAATTTCTTGATATTCTTCCGGGTGAGCGGTCTCCGTTGTTCAATATGTGAAAGCACTGACGAGAGCCTCAGTACTACGTACTGTGTAAAGAAGAACTGCCTATGGATGTGGATTTCATGTTGTCAGACTCCCTTGATGTAAGACATGGTTTCAACTTTAATGACCATTACCTCACTGGTGTGCAGGCCATTCGACCGAAATCAGCGATGCCGAAGTCTGTCGAGGAAGCCGCCGCCGCAGTCGCTGAGATGTTCAACACCATCATGCAAAATGCTGGATGTGAGTAGTCCTCACGAGCTCTCCTTTCTCGGCTAATCACACATCGAAGTGACAACTGAGGGTGACAGTGGTGATGATAGCGATGATGCGGAACGACCTCAGCAAGATGACGAAGAAGATGACGATACAGCTGGCCAAGAGTCTGCAGTGAGTTTGTATTGCGAGTCTCCACAGAAGGCAGTCACAGAGCCGTCTTTCCACAGGTTGAAGATCGTACTCCATCGCCAGACCCCGTCGTGCTGCTTTCTGCTCAGGAACACCTCGGTCCCTCAGAGGAGGCTGATGCAGAGTTTGCGAAAGAACTTGCAAAAATCATCACGGACTCGTCTGCTGAGTCGAGAAAGATCGACAAAAAGGCAGCCTGGTGGGACTCTGCTGTATTGGTACCTGGTGCCAGAAAGAAGCGCGGGGACGATGTCGAGGGAGATATTGATGGCGAAGGCAATGCAGCTAACGGCGAGTCGATTATGAACTTCACAGTGATCACGAAGAGAGGAAACAAACAGCAGGTCTATCAGTCAAATAACAAGTGAGATTTGCGACTAACGTCTTTCATAGATGCGATATCTTCCCATCCCTGCAGAATCCGCCCTCGCTGTACATACTCGTTCGGCACAACTTCAAGACAAAGTAGAACAGCAACACTTGAAACGCCTAGTCTTGAATTACGAGCAAAACCAAGAGGCGGAAGAGCTGAAAGGTAGTCTATGGCATCTGGCAATCTGACTTGTTGACAACAACGCACGTGACAGCATTGGAAAACCGAACCCGGACCAGTGCGATCAAGATTCGCTATGTTGGCTAACAAGGCGAAGGCTTGTCGCACTGGCACAGGCTAATAAATTGGCGCATCCTGTAGCCTTTTCGCTCGGTAGCGATTACTGCGGACCTCCGCACCCACTTCCCGGCTTCGCACTTCCGGCCAAGACTCACATTAGTCACCATGCCTTGGTTATGGTGTCTTGGGCGTATCTCGTCTGCAACGTCCACGACTCCAGGTTCACTATCCACGCTGACAACTTTGACGACCTTAAGTACTTTGACGACCTCGAACCACGCTTGTACTAGTCACACAAGTGCAATACAACGATGATCGTAGCACTTGTCATGTTCCTGAATATGATCCTTCCCTCATGTAAGTCGAGTCGAGTTCCTCGCGAACAAGAATCATGAATGAGTGGACAAGTACACTACCACGCCTGAACTTCTATTTACTGGGCCGCTAGAGGCTTGAAACGGTACTATCATCAGACTTACGATCTCTGCTTCACTAAATCAAAGTCTCAAAGACGCCTCCAGTTACTCTATCTTCCGACTCGGATCCAAGTATTTGATAGCAAAGAATCCGGCGAGCACAGAGACTGCCACATTCCCGGGTGACGTTGTCTCTCCGACCCCGCGAAACCCATGGGTTTTCAACATGTACGACTCTGATGACAACTACTTCTCGGATGACTTGGTGCTCGATGACAAGACACTCGCTGTTCTTGACGAGGAGGAATCCAAATTCAGGCGTACTACCAACACCCAGACTCAACAAAGTGTTGGGCCCCCGGCTAAGCGTCAGAAGACGACGGAGTCGTGGCAGCCTCAATCGGTCAGCAGAACGATTCAGCGAGCGGACACTTTGGACGATATAGAGGACCTTCCCGACGTTTCCATTCGGCAAGATGGTACCTATGGCCTCTTGGACAAGCAAGGGCGTGCGTCAGCACCTCCTAGTCGACCGGGAGTTGCTTCGGGATCGAATGTCGTTGTGCAGGCCGTTTCTACGATCAGACCCGCTACGACTGCTCCTTCATTGCGAGGCTTTGTGCCATCCATGCGCAGGACCTCCGCAACAGGTCCCGCGAGGGCAAATCAAGCTCCTTCTCGTCCGCCCTCTTCTGCGCGTGGCGCACGGGTCGCTCAGTCACCCGTTTCATCACAAGATGTATCTCGAACACAGCCAGGACCACCCCAACGAGTTAATAGGAGTGTTTCATCTGCAGCTGCCCCCACGGTCTATGTTGAACAGTTACTCCAACAAGTAGAAGAGGTGTGGTATTTATGCCAAACATGCTCGGGGGCTGTGTGTGGATTAAAGATTCCCTCTGACAGCTTCGTAAAGCAAACGAAGCCATTCACGCCGAAATGGAGTCTGCTCTGGAGGCGAAGTTTGCCAAGGCGGGTGAGGTGACTATCCTCAGAAAACGTCTGGAAAAGGTACACGACACGTTGTTTGGCGCGGGGGCTTCATGATGAACGTCGCGCTCGTGCAGACAGCCCAAGAGCACTTGGCCCAGCTCGCAAAGCTCAAGTCCGCGAAGGATGAGGCCGATGCAAAGCATGTTTTGTTGCAGAAGCAATACGAAGCAGACAAAGAACGTTTGAAAACTGAATTGACCTTCAGAGTAAGGAACATAAATATTCTTGGATGGCTGATAGAACGTTCTCCAGCGTCATGAGTTAGAGACGTCTTCATGGAAACACTCTGCATCTTACTCACCCAAGAGGGAGGTTTCGCAAACAGCGGGACCCTTGCCAACTCAGAGGCAGAGATCGAGCCAGTGGGGTTCTGCTGGCCCCTCTCGGCTAGCTCCAGAAACACCTCGTCGCCCCCGCTTTGGTGTCATATCAGACTTCGAGAAACCGAAGAAAACCACGGCGCCAGAGACGAGAGATTTTCCGTCGGGATTTCAGACCGGCCCTCCACGTTCACAATTCTTGGTGGGACGTAAAGGAAAGGAGACTACCTCGTTCAGTTCCTCTGTGAGTTCCATCTGTTCGCTTGTGATTGGTTTGCATAACTATGTCCTCTTCCCAGCCCCCGTCCCCCGTTCTTCAGACCGCTAGCCCAGTTCTTCAGGGGTTGAGCAGTCGATTCCCACAACCAGAGGTGTTTAGCACTCAATTGGATGATGGAGTAGAGGATTTTGTCCCTCATGCTGATGTCGGCATCGATGATGTTCAGATGGTGGATGAAGGTACTCCAGCGATGACCCTCTCTTCGCAAGAAGATCCTACTGTCGTGGCTCTCCCGAGTTGGAACCTCATCGTCTGTGCTTTCCGCTTCTTAAGTACTTCTTCAAGGCTGATGATTGATAGCTTCATGGTATCATGCTGACGCATACGCTACAAGGATCAAAGCTTCCCACTTTACAGCTTCTCGTGTGTGTTTTCCCGGCAGACACAGGTCAAGTTCACTCCTATGGTGCTGCGTTAATGCGCATATTTGATACCCTCGGGGGCATCCCTACGCATCCTGATAGCGACTTTGACCGTTTGGCCCGAATTATCAGCTATGCATTATGTGAAATCACCCAGTTACTAGCAGAGAATAATTTGGTTTGCCCCCTCCCCATTTTCTGGCACAGTGGACCACTGCTCAGTCCCTGCAGATCTCCCCACTGACCTCCGTTCTGAACTTACTTACCAACCTTGCATATATGTTGCCATCGATCAATGCTCTCTTGATATCACAGTGTATCCCAGACTACGATGAGACACCACAATTATTGCAAGTGCTGCATCGCATCATCCAGGACCAACTCCAGAAACTTGACGTTACATCTGGAAACGAGCCTCCTGAGCTGTGCTCCCTTGGAAAAGAGACATTGTCTCTCTATGAAGCACTCGTCTGGGGGATGCCCGACGACCTCGAAGACAGGTAGGCATTTTACGAGAACGATCGCATGCTACCGCCTGTTTAGCGTTACATTTAGGTTCAGTGCGTGTCCAAGCATGCCATCTTCGTTGATGACACTGCTCCATCCCAACCGTCCACTGTGGTTCCTCATCGCGAGCATGCGGGTACTCCTATGGCTGTCAACGAGTATGACTTGTGCCATTTTTTTTGTATCATCTCCCAGTCAAACATGATTTCAGGACGGAGCCTATTTCGTTCGTTGCTGTCACATCCGGAAAGTGAGCGGACGAGCAACAATGGTGAACTCGTGGACGCCGTTTACCATCCACAAATCAGTCTTGCATGTTCCCTGCTGACCGATACCAACCTCCGAGGAGTCGAGGTGAGCCGATTCAGATTTTCTTTGCCATCCCTTCTTATTGCAGTCACGTTACAGGCGGACGAACTGAAGAGTCGTATCATCATGTTCTTTGGCATGCTTTCCAATGCACATCCCGACGCATATACGCTACTGGTTGAATCGCAAGAGCTGATTCCATCGATAGTGCTCTATCTCTGTCACAAGGTCGCACCAATCTGGGATGAGAATGAGGCGGTCTTCGATGATCCTCAGGCTGCTACGAGGTGCTTAAGCTATCGTCTGAACGAGAATACTTTTGAGCTGATTCCAGTGCAGAACGGTACAGATAATCAATCATACGGCGCTGCTTCTCCATCACTTGGTCATGGGCGAAGATGCGACACTCGACCTGCGCGAGCGTCTTTTACGCGCGCCGGCAAAGACATATCAGGGACTGATCCATTCCTTTATTCTGACATTCGGTCGCCTCAGTTATGCGAATCCTCCTTATTGGCTGGAGGTGAAAAACAGAGAACGACTAGTGGGCGTCGCAGGTCTGTACTCCGTGGATGCACACCGGGAGTGAACTCGCTGACGATGAGAGTGCAGATTTAGCCAGGGCTCTCCTCGAGAGGGTAATTCAAGGGCCAGAACTAGACTTGATATGGGAAACCTATCAAGACGAGGGAGAGGAGAATAATGAAACTGTCATGGATGTGGATGACGAGGAAGTGGAGGCTCAAAAAATTGCGAATTCGTGACTCGCGTACTCGTGGTAGACAAAAGCCCTCGACATGCCATTCGGGTCGATAGAATCAGGAAGTAAGCGACGTGTTGCGCCGAGGAACACTCAAGGGATCTCCAGCGCGCCAGGTCCGACGGTCTGGCAGGACGAAGAAAACAACATTCAGATCTCTGGTGCAACGACGTGGTTAGCTTTTTACCTCCCGACAGAATTTCTTTCTCCATTGCATGTGCCTTTTTTCGGTTTTTGACAACGTCCCGAGTGCTTGTGAGCTCTTGAGAGCGAATGCACATACCTCCGACCTGTATCTAGTGGACCAACGGAGACGAATCTTCATCTACGGACAACGGATACTCGATAATACCGCATAAAAAGGGTGAGAGTGCGACGGAACGTACCGCAAAGGACGGCACCGAGACCGCGGACGTGTTCTTGGACGCGTCCAAAAGGTGAGGTGCAGCAATCGACGATGCTTCTCCCGCGGTTTCGAGCCACAAATTCCAGAGACAGTCTTCCCAGTCAAGGATGCGTGATCCAAACATGTAAAATCGTTCCGTACACCAAACCGGGTGGTCCCTCGGGAGAACGACCGGTGCAAGCGGATGCGGCGAAAACACCTTGTGCGTCATATTACTCAAGAAGACTGGATGGGGTGTGTCGATGGGTAGTTTGTCTAGCCAACGTGCGTGGCTCGCCGAGGTGGTGGACTTGGGAATATCACCGGGGAACAAGATTACTTGAGAAGTGCGCGCAAAAAACCTGGCCATGTTGAGGTATGTATTTGATGATCCACCGGCGACCGAAGACACATGTAGGACGTGCACAAACGTGTTGGTGGACGGGTGCCTCGTAGCGAGATAATCTAGCAAGTTCTTGTATCCAGTCGAGTTGGGTGCGTGTGTGGTGACGACTACTAAAGACACTGGACCCGGCCATGCTATAGCGGATACGAGAGCTTCCTCGATTCGATCGTCCTCGATCCAAAGACAGGCGGTAAGGTCCGATTTATGGCCTGGGTGGGCTTGCACGACAAATGTATCTAAATGCGCTTGGGGGGGCAGTTCCCTAAAAGCGACAGATAGGCGTTGAGACAATGAGACATTCATCAATGGTTCCAATGACGACCGGATATTGGCTTCACGAAGGACGTTGGGAACGGGCCGCCGGGACTGGCGAAGCCGAGGTGGAGTAGCCTGAAGCGCTTCCAGATAAAAGGTATGGATATTGATGGTCAAGAAAAGTACACTGAGGCAGCAGTACAGAGTGAGCAGGGTTCGTGGTCGCCAGACATGCCCGCTGCATATCTTGCGGAGGTCGTCGAACAGAAACGTCACAGGATCTGCGACGAACTGCTTCAGAAAACAAAGTCGCCCCACACGGAGCCTTTGCTCAGCTAGACCGTCCTCTAATAAATGTAAGTAATCTTCCTCCAGGTGTACGGAACTCAGCGGGGTCTGCTCGGAGGTGGTACGGACGCGGTGTAGATGTCCAAGGCTGGAAAGATGGCTTTGATAGCTCCCTGAGCCCGAAATTGACACTCGATGCCTCCTGCCAGTGGTTAGATTCGAGGGGACAGACTTGCTTTGAGGTAGATTAGAATCCATGATAACCTTGATTCTTGTTTATGGGTGAAGAGCGTGCTGCGAATGGTTCAATTCCCGAGTCAGTGAGGAGACGAGCATGCCAGAAATTTGGAATCCTGTCAAGTCTCCATTGCAGATTTACTGCGTACATCCCTCCCACTCAACGGAAGCGGAAAACTTAGCCCACGAGGAGTGACCACGAGTCATAGCCGTCGTTTGGTAGCATATCAAAGACTGAGCGAGCATGTCGCCGATTAGATCAAACTCCCTAGATGCACTGTAAAAACGCATCTCAACGCTGTCATTGACTACTCGTCCTCCTCAATGTCCCCAAACTCAAACATCCCCAATCGTTCCCGTTTGCCGGCTGCGACGCACTCTTGAAGATACTTGACTACTTCTGGATACACCCCAAGGTAGTTGCAATTCTTTCGGTCAATGGAAGCGAGACCTTCTCGGAGTAGAACGGCGTTGATACTAGCAAACGGATTCAGCGCAGATTCTGGATCTGAGGGGTCGATAAGTCGGAGGTGCAAAGTATTCCCTTCCTTTTGATCAATGTTGGCGATGAGTTTACGTCCTTCACAGAGCGAACGGAAGCGGTCGATTGCCTCTGGGTAATATTCGCTATCATGGTTCACCAACTTCACGAAACTACGCAACCGATCAACATGCATGCAATACGAAAAGAAAAGAACAAACCTGAGGCGTGCCTCCTGCGCCTGACCAGGAAGTGAGCGGAATTTTGGATCAAGAGGCCGTATGTTCGAAAATTTAACGATGTCCTGATTACCATAGTCGATAAAGGTGACCTCGGCCTCTTTTTTAATAGGTGATGCTCGGCGAATCTTGGCACGATACCATGAACCATCGAAGAATTTCGCAGAGATTAGATCACCATTAGTCGGTGTGAAATTGGCAGGTACCACCGCCGATTTATGATGCAGAGAAAAGTCGCGCATCAAGTTCTCCAGGGAGGCTATACCTATAGATCGAATTACCACTGAACAGACCAGTCAGGAAAATCCAACGGTGCCAACCTTCAGTATTCAATACCTGAACAGATAAGTTGAGGCCGTTCTTTGAGCGTATGTCGCTAATGATGACATCGATGTATTCCGGCTTCAGTGGTGCGGGAACCTCCTCCACAGGAGCCTGTGCAGCTCTCTCGGCCTCCTCGTCGTAGTCTTTCCACACCTACATGAGCCTCAGTTAACACAGATCTCCGTGTACGTCGGTTGACACTCACGTGACGTCGTGCTTGTTTGGCTTCGGCCTAGCGTTCACGCATCAGCACAAGCTGGTGAAGAAAGACCATGGTACGGACCTCTGCATCGTAGAGCTGCTTCGCCCATGATAGGCCATCGGCAGAGAACGCATGCACAAATGCATACCCTTCTCGAACAAGCGAAATAGCAACATTCTCATTTTTCAACCACAACACTCCAATGAAGCCACCAGACTTGTCGGCCGAATCAACCTCAAACTCGACGTCACGTTGCAAGTATCGTCTTGTTGCAAACTCCGCAGCTTCAGGACCAAACGGCTCGCTCTTCTCTGATGCACTGCGAGCCGTACGCGGCGCCCTAATACCTTACAAGACGTGAGGGCATAGAACTATAGAATGAAAGACGGCGATTGAATGAAGTACCACTGAGTACCAGGGTTAAGGTTTGGTTATCCTTGGGGAGGAACAACCTAGAAGGGCAGGTATTAGCCACGAGTGCAGCCAAGATGGGTTTGTTTGTACTTGAATCGTGATCCAGAGGCAACATAGTCAACAATCGCAGGTATCTTACCCTGCCGCTTGAAGCCACTCAAAAACGAGTTTGCACGCGCTGCAGTCTATTGCAGGTTCAAACGAGGCTACAATGAGTTTGGTCATTGAGCAACCTACCTCGGACAGATTGTGGGGTTGTTTAGGTGGTGGTTGTTCCTTTCCAGAGTGGATCCCACGAGTTTCTGTTAATGCACTACAAGGAGCGTTCACCAGGTTTCGAAGGATAGTGTTCCGTACGTACACTTGTTCAGCTGCCATGAGTTTGTCGTATTCTGATGATCTGTCCTCGTCGTCCCGGCGATGGCGAACAACGCTTGCAAGACCCTTTTCAATCAATTGTTCAGCGATGTTCCTGTTAGCAAATCACACGAGTAGAAGTAAGCACACGATCCTCTCATACAGCAAATCGCCATACGAGTTCTGTCCCCCATATCGCACGGTAGCGCATTCTCGTTCTTCAAATTCGCCTTCACGAGGACGGATGAAGTCAACTATTACCCTGACATTCTTGCCGATCAGCCTCTTCCGTAGGAATTCTCGGGCCTCCTGGGCATACAATGCTTGTTTGAGATCTGAAAGTCTGGAAAGCCTTGGTTAAACGGGCTGGGTTCGCGCGAATGATGAGATCTTACTTCGGTCCCCTCGTAGAACTTAGATACAACCGGCGTTCCTTTCCGCTCTCTTTGTCGACTACCGATACTTGGTCGCCGCTCCACACACGAACAACAACACCCTCAAACGATCGCGAGTTCCCATTATAACTATCGTTAGCCTTTGTTGAAGCGGTAACAGATGGGGTCGGAGCACCGGCATAGAGGCACGCCCGTTTCTCCTTGGCAACTTTCTCAGCTGCCCGAAGGCGTTCCATCCCACCTCCACTCGCGAGCATGCCTGCATGCCAGTCGACGATGCGGGCTAAGCCAGCAGCGACCAAGTGATCTGCGACATTCCCCACCGGGTGAAAGACTGCGCGATGTTCATTAAGAATTCTGAGAACACCAAGGTAACCATAACTCGCCTGAACCAATAAAGATCGAGGCGGGTGGTGGTGGTACGCTCGCACCCGTTTGGAAAGGGATAGCTGGAGAATTTGGTAGCGACAAGATCACAACACGAACAGCGCGTTGAAGCAATCGTGATTCGGTGAAAAACTTGGCCTAATGTGACTTAGCTATCGCGCGCGGCACCTGAGCTGGGGAACGAACCTCTTCTGCCCACGGCTCTGATGGTTCGTCAGGCTTTGACGATACTCTCGCACAACGAACACCAGCAAGTGAGATATTTATCAATTGATGTTCACCATTGGGCATGAAGAGTCGCAGGCGAAGAGTCGATCCATCTCGGACTTGCTCCACGAGGGCTACGTCGGTACCAATTAGTCCATGATCCAAGTGCGATATTGCGAATACATGCCGTCGATTGATTTTCCTTTCCACTCCGAGACAAACGCCTGTGAGTCTTGGGGCATCGTATGATGTACTACACGAGCCTGGCGCAGGCCGAGTATTGTTAGTGAAAACGAAGAGGGCCGTGCATCAGGCGCAGACCTGAGGACCATGAGGATTCCAAATACCCAAGCCCGCTGCCTTGGCTTCGGCTTCGAGGTCGCGTTTCCGTATGTCATCCTCGGTAGGCTCACGTTTGAGATCCTTGACTTTGACCCAACCATGTTTCAAAAGCTCCAGAGTGACATCCATACCGGCGATTTCCGCAGTTCCAAGATCACGCGTGGTATCGTCATTGGATGGCAAGTTGTGTGACGAGGTGAAAGAGATGGACTTGCCGACCGCCATGACGCGTAGGAAGTCACGAGACTCGAGTGCCCAAGGCTAACGTGAAGCAAGTCAGCATAAGAGAAAGACATGAATGTATAACGACGGGGGCTTGCCTCGTCTTCCCTGGTGGTATTACCCATTCTTGGAGCGGTCACGTCTGCGAGATGAAGGATTCTGGTATGTGCAACGTGTCATGACACGTCGTATGGCTGGACGGGGACGATGCCAATACCTTTCTTTTGGGGGTTGGCCTTGCGGACCGAGAGGGCCACGCAAGACGAGGGTGTCACCGGAGACGACGGCTTCCGCGCACAAAGTCAGTCGTGCGAGTGGGGGAAAGGAGAGCATACACACATTTGACAACCTAGAAACGGGATTAGGAACAGGGAACGAGGAGAAGAGGGGACGTACGGCTTTCAACATCGACATGAGTGAGGAGGAGAGAGATGGATGGATGAGAACTTGTTACCTTTTCTAGTTCAGCCCTGTCGTCGGACTGGACTCACGACACGCGCCGACCACGAGTCGCAGTCGGGGTGAAGCGTCGGTTCGCACAGCAGTGCCTCGCAGCGCTGGCAAGTAAAAAGTAGGGGAGGCAGGCTCAGTCATTTCATTCTCCCTCAGCCCAAGTTACAGCATCGTGTTCGCCATTCGAGCCTATGAGCACCTCCCGATTCCAAGAACACCTGACCGCTGCTACCCACTTCTCCAATGACGACCAACACCCTGAGCCCGCTGACTCGCACGACCCAACTGACATCATTTCGCAGATACGGGAGGCAACGTCCGCCCCTTCACCATTAGCGGGCTATCTGAAGAATCCTGCGGTCATCAATGCTATCGACAGCCCGGAGAGCGGTCGTACCCGGAGCCACCGACACTCTTCTTCGAGTACGCGGAGTCGAGAACCACGGACATCCTCTATCCTGGGTCTGGTACTCGCGGAGGAAGAGAAGCAGGCTCACAAACTCAAGTCGCTGCTTCGATTAACAGGTGACAGACTGGATCGGGAGATCCGTCGAGCGAGTCAGGCTGTGTCCAGGGCTCAGCATGCAGAATCGAGGGTGCATGACTTGGTCGGTCGTGTGTCGAAAGCCGAGTCGAGCAAGTACGTTGCGGAGCTCGAAGCAGCACGCGCAAAAGAGGAGATCAAACGGTACCAGATACAGATCGAGAGCCTCGAGCGGGACGTGAAGCGACACCAGGCTGACGCGACCCTGCTGGAGAAGCAGAGGAACGAAGCGGACGAAAGTGCCTCGAGGGCACGTGACACGGCCAGGAAATTCCAGATGGAGCTGAGGAACGTTCAGGCGAGGCAGATCGGACGAGAGGAAGGGGCGAGATACGGGATGCACAAGTGGTTCAAGACGGGTCGGATGGAGGGATGGGATGCTGGACACGTGGATGGATACGGGAGCGGTCGCGAAGACGGGTATGAGGAGGGGCGCCAAGACGGTTATGCGGAGGGTGAGGAGACCGGGCTCAAGCAGGGATGGAAGAGCGGGAGACAAGTCGGCTTTGATGACGGATGGGAACAAGGTCGGAGAGTGGAACGTGCGCATGCGCTACAGGCCTTTGACGACTTTTTTGCCGCAGAGATCGACGAACGGGACGCAGTGGTGAGTCACGACCAGCACGATGCGCTCTGAGCTGAACGGTCGCCGAAAGACGAGAACACAGGCGCAGAGGTGGTCGGACTGGATGCGGCGTTCGTCGACATCACCCTCCCCGGCGCCCTGGCTTCGACGACCGCTGAATGGACAGAGGGACGAGCAGTGGCAGCAGTAATACGACTACCGCGTGAGAGTTGTACACTTAGTTACTAGATCTTGGACCATCATGACGCCGCACTCGCTCGCTCCTCGTCGCAAGGGCAAGGAAATCCCTCGTCTGCCGCTCTCCGCCTTCGACCCTCCCAACACGAGCACGTCCGACACCTTTCCTTTGCCACCCACACCGAGTCTCGTCACCCCGACTGGCATCGTCGACTCACACACCGCAGCGGACGGACACACACGCGCAGTCGTGCTGTCGCCCAAAGGTCACTCTGCAGAGCCCATCATCAGCTTCCCATCGTGAGCCTTTCTTCCTCGCCATCTCATCCAGTCTGACCTCTCGCTACAGTCTACAATCCGATGTCGTCAATGCACATGTCCTCTCCGTGCTGATCCCCTTTGCGCTCGAGAGCACCGATTTCCATCAGTCCCCACCCGCAACAGATTCACCCCCCCTCGCGCTCACAACGACCTACGATGGTGCGACCCGTGTGGCGGCAGAAGCCGAGGGGGATCGGCAGCATCAAGCTCAAGTAGAGACACCGGTCAAGAATCTGCGTTGGGCCCTACAACATGGCCGAGTCGTTGATCTCGACATCAAAGGCGGTGTCATTGCTACCGGCACATCATCTTACGACAGTCTTCTCAATCTACTCACCAAAGCGGTCAGATCAGAAGCCAATCCGAAACGCACACCGATCGTCTTGAGTAGGTGCCATCCGTCGTCTCTCGACCTCATATTCACTCGTTCCGTGCAGCCAACCTATTACTCCCTCCACTTGACTCGGTCATGCCAGTCGTTGCGATGATGAATCATCCGACATATACCATCTATCGACAGCGCGTATCATCCCTTTCACTCTTTGAAAACGTATACGTCAAACTGCTCCCCCAGACGTGGGTCTCGGTCGATTCCACACATGCAAAACAGGAAAAGGAATTGAGAGACATTCTCAAACTGTTCAGTGAGTCGCATTGACCGCAACGTGCGACGGTTGGCTCACGATCGCTTAGTCGTCCCGGTCCTGGAAGCCTTTGGGTTCGAGAGAATTATCTTTGGATCTTCACCCGCGTCTGCTGGCGGTTCGCCTGCGATGGCAGAGAACTGGTACAAACTTGTCTTAGACTCGTTCCGCGAGTTGGCCGTGTCTCAGGATGAGATGGACAATATTTTTATAGATAATGCCGAGCGTGTCTACGGCTCGAGTTGACGGCGCTACGTTGAATCATAGGCTTTTCTTTTGTGTAAACATGGTGGTTTAAGGTTTCTAGCAAGCTTGTACGTTACTAGTATGCGATGCCACATGTAATCTGAACCTGTACTGCGACAGTCGAAAAAGATGCGAACACGTCGTCGCAATGTATCCTTGCCCATCCCGCTAACCAGTGCTATTAGATAACTCCGTGTTCAACTCCTACTTCCATCTCAGCTCGCACAACTGGGCCGTATCCCACATGGACGCGAACAACGCTGGCTTCCAAGCCGGGCGGCGTCATACGCCCTCGTAAGTGTGTCAACTCGGCCAACTCACCAGTCTACTCATTCTCGTACGCTTTGTCGAGACCAGGAGCAGTAGAGAGTCCTCCCCGGTCGCGGTGAGTCTCGCTCTTGCACGCCGTCGTTACCGTCAATCCCTGAAACATCCTTTATTTCAGAAACGACAAAGGCGTTCGTTCACACCGGCTTCAGACGATGGCGACATTGTCGTCCCTGTTGCACACAACGAGGACGCCGAAACTCCGACACCTGAAAATGTGCCGCTTATACGTCAGGCTGTTGGTTTCTCGTGGACACCGTCTATCAATGCCAACGTCAGCACGTATCAAGCCACAGTAGCCCCACTGCCCGTAGTTCCCTATTTTCTTCCCGGTCAGGTACCCCCTCCGCCTCCGAAACCAAAACCGTCGAAGCCGAGGGCACCTAGAAAGAAGAAAGGCAAACAATACTGTGATCAAACCGGCAAGTTCAAGCTCAGTGGCTCCGCCTTACCATCATCACCTGTTTCTGGTTCTGCCAACCTCGCTCCGACATCAGTCAGAAATTCAAGTGGCACTAGTTCATCGAGTGGGGCTGCTCACTCCTCTGCGCCTTTGCGTCCGATGATACCCGCTGCCAGTTACGCGTTTAATCATGTCGGTGGAAATACCACTGCAAGGCCAAGCAACACCAATGATGCAAGACCTAGTGTGGCATCCGCTGCCTCACCACTGGATGTCAAGCGAACCAAGAAATCATCAAAGAGAAAAGCTCCTCCATCAGCCAACGATTCATTCGGTCGATCAAGTGCCCGACCATCTCCTGCACACCCTTCCGTCATCCCTCAATATTCCAACCCTGGGGGATCGTCCGTGGAAAGGCCTGGTCAAGTCCCTGATCCCCAGAGAACTTGTGTTGCATCAAGTGGCCCACCCGTTGGGCACATAAGTGGATGTAAGTACCCTTGATTTCAACATGGCTTTTACTCACCCGTTCCAGCTACGTCCGTTACCCATGGCCCTGCTCAGAATGTTCCCAGGCCATTGCGAATGGTAACGTTACTCATCGAAGACCTGAGAAGTGGCGTACCCGATTCACAGCTAGCAGAAGTCAGAGTTCCATTGAGAGTCGCGGACGACCCGGAAGATGGCTTCTGGGGGGATGCAGTTGAGATCTGCAATGCTCTTCAAGCTGGACCATCCCGCATAGATGGTTGATATTCACTCCGCGTTCTCTGATCACCCCTTGACTAATTCCTTCGTTTCCAGGCCCGGCCAAGGTGTTTACCTTGAGAGGAAGATTCCGGCAGTTTTTCATGCGCGTCGATCCATTCGATCAACTCCAGGTCCAATCTGCGCACCTTGTGATTTCAAAGGAGAGAACATTGAGCGTCTTTGTGGAAGCTGTGAGCACCGCGAGCTTGAAGACATTCTTGAAATGCATCTAACGTCTAGCATCAGCCCGTGCCGCAAGGTCAGCTGCCACGTCCTCCGGTTCCGCCTCCGGAGGTGCGACTTGTCCGCAATTCTAGCTCCGAGTGTGAGGCCATGTCCTCGGCCAGTGCAGTGGGCTGCCGACCAACGTACTCGCTCGTGACGCGCGAGGATCAAATAGAACGATTATCGAAAAGCAACTACGCCAGGGCTGAAAGAAGGCTGACAACCGGCTCAGAGAGTGGATCATACGGTCACTCGCAGCGCGCCACGTCGCCGAATGCCCGACGTAGAGCATCACGACATGACCAATCCGCTGACCGACGCCCTTTGACACCACCCATACCTGGCCGTTTGGCAGATACGCAAGAAGAGAAGGACGAGGCGATTGCCAACTATATTCGGTCACACATTGAGAACCACCCTGGATGGATGGATTACATGCAATCGAAGGCCAAACCTCAGCGTGTCTCCGAAGTGCTCAAGCAATATACCTTTGTGGAAGATAGAGTCAGAGAGCTCATCGGGCGCAAAACGCCGCCACACTGGGATGGTGCACCGAATTCCTATGTCGAAAAGGTGGGTCGTCTGTCAGCACTCTTTTTTTTTTTGTCCGAGCTTTGGTTGATGGTGTACCCACAGCAACATGTTTGGCGCGTGCTCAAGCTAGACGCCACGTGGGGTGCAGAGTGCCAGGAGACAATGGCCCTTGTCGGGTTTTACGGTAAAAATGGTTCGCGATACGAAGATTCTCGTGTCGTCGACATGATCGACGATACCTCGCCTCCTACGGAATTCGCGATGGACAAGTTCTTCCGTCTCCTTCAAAGTGTGGATGAGAGTTTTACTCAGGATGCGCTCAGCGGGCAGTTTATGCCAATGCCGATACAGAATTGATACTTTAGGAGAGATGGCGGTTTGGATCGCTTGGAGGTAAAAAGTCAGTGTATATCGGTATAGCATTTGCTCATGTTGCATCTGACTACATACAAGACTGTACAGTCACCGTGTCACTGCTGCTGCTGCTCGAGTATATATGCTAGCCAACGCGATTTGTTGAGTCTGCAAACACGGCAGGGAGTAGTCTTGCATCTCCCTCGCGATCTCCACGAATTTCTACTTTGATGCCAACACCTGCCGGAACACAACCTTGTCCAAAGGCGTGTTGCAAAGCAATCTTGGACTGGAACCCGGAGCAATGCATGGGCAATACATATACTGGTGCCGGCCGCAGTTCGTTTACCAAAAAGTTGACTGTATGGGGGATGCGAGGGACAAGCTCGGGCCCTGCGAGATGGAGTCCGCCAATCACCTGAGTTGTCATCTGAGCGGAGTCAGGAGGAGAAAGACAAGGCTCACCATATAGACTGGTCTGACGAGCTTTTGCACGGCATCCTTGACCACGTTCACGATTCCCGCATGCGAACATCTAGGTCAATGTTGCAAGTCAATTTAAGTCGTTGCTTGGAATGAACGACGGACGCGCTGAATATGACCAAGCCCTTCCCTGCAACATCGATGGCAGCGTAGCGCTCATCCATGAGGTGCTGTCGGTCGTCGATACATCAAATATCAATTCTAAATAGAAAGATGGAAACAAACCGGTTCGGACGTCCACCCACCTTCCTTCAGGAAGCGCATGCCGCCGAGCAATCCCCCCTCGTACGACGTCACTCTTGGGATTTCACCGCTGACATAGATCGTCCCTCCTGCGACCGTATGCCCGACCTTGGACGTCCTCACCTTCCCTCCTGCGTTCTCGATCTGTTCAAACGTTGGATCATCCGGCAGACGACCGATGACGGTCTCGAATGTGGGCGGCACGGCGATACCGCGGGCTTCTGGACGATCGGGATGGAGGTCGACGATACATTCGCGTGCAGTGGGACCGCGCATGCCAAGGAACGCACGCATCCCGCCCGAGTGGTCGCTATGCCAATGCGAGAGGATCACGGTCTCCACGTCGTCCACCCGTGCTTGCATCGCGGTGGCATTGCGAACGATGGACTTGGAGTCGGGTCCGGTGTCAAAGAGGACGAGGTGTGTGTGCTGACCGTCGACTTGCGTTTCCTGTGTTTTCCTTCGTTTTAAAAACAAGAATGGGATTCTGGGCATGAGTCCGTGCAACGTACGATCAAGGCAGCGAAGCCGTGAGCTCCTGATTGACGAGATCGGTGGTCATGATCCAAGCGTTGGCGAGATCACATACCGCAGCAAAAGGTTTCGAAATCGAGGATGGGGACACCCGTTCTTGGGTCCTGTTCAGGTTTCTGATCGAAGAGATGTTGGGCCACCTCATGCGTGAAACCTGGGGGGAGTTTGGTCATCCTGGTCCCTGGTAAATGCACGTCCGAGCCGTGGATAGATACACGTTGCCTCACCATTCGATGCAGTTGTCCACGAGAAACGTGACGATCAGCTGGTCGACCGCAACCAAACCCGCGCGGGACTCGATATCGGACATGGTGGTGGGTAAATTTACAACTGGTTTCATTCACGAGAGAGCAGCTTCGCACACACATTAGTTAGGCCGATGCGCATGTTCCCGCATGCGCAAGTCCTTGTCATACGACGTACAACTACTAGTCGCCAAAGAACGGACGTCACATACACACACACATCTCAGCCACCCCTGCACGACCACATGAGTCTGGGCAAGCGGACGACGACGGTCGACTTACCCTCTTGCCACCCCGCCGTATCCAAACGAATTGATCTCGGCTATTCTTTGTTGGCGGAACGTCTGCACGATTACATGAGGATCCGCAGGGACTTGGACGCGTCAAGCTTTGTGATTGCATACATACCTTGCGACATTGGACACGCTCCCACGTCACGAATGCGACGACAACGATACCGATGGCGGTGATCCCTCCATAGACACCAAGACCAACAGGAAGCACTTCGATAGACGTGCCCGGCATGACAAAGGCTGCAGCAGCCGTCGGAGAAGCAGACGATGCCTAGCAAAAAAAAAAAAAGTGTGTGAATACGGGTTTCGGAATACCACTGGTCAGGGGTAGACGTACGGCGACGAGTGTAGTGGTCGTTTGAGAACCTCCCATGGACATGGTACAATTTTTGACCTCTTGGATTTGTTGACCGACGGGGGTGAAAGTGAAGACGCAGGTCTCGGTCATGGTGCCATTAGCGCTGTGAGAGGTCCGACCGTTGGTCATACTACAGAGTATGGTGCACAGACTCACGTTTTCACGGTGCCGGTGGTCGTAATGGAAGTGGGCGAAGCCAGGTTGGCGGGTACAGTGACCGAAGCAACTTGACGGGCCACGATATCGGGCGAAGGGTGAGCAGACACGAGACCCAAGAAGACGGCGAGGACGACGGCGAAGTGAAAGTACATTGCGAAGAGCCAGCTCTTGAAAGAGAGAGAGAGAGAGAGAAACGACAAGAGGACGACCAGCCTGAGGAACAAGACACGACGAGCGACAATGTGAATTTATACAACTTGTTATCGGCATAGCGACACATAGCTCGGCATTGCATTTACTGTAAATAATTAACACTGCCTCATCCCACCCTCGACCACCTTGTACGCCTTGTCTTCCCGGTACCGCCTCTGCTCCTGTAGCAGTTTCATCAATGCTCCGATTAGTTTTACGATCGGCTGAGTCGCCCACTCCTCAAAGGCGAGTGACACGACAATGTTCACCAGTACAAATACGGCAAGCGATGCACGAGCCGAGAAAGGAATCGGCATCAATTCAAGGATCAGCCTCAACGCCTTCGGAGGCCGCAATAGCACAAGCAGGTTGAACAGCGACAAGGCGATGATGGATACCATCAACCATCCTGTTCCACCATTTCGTTTTTAAGATGCCCAATCACTACAAATATCATAGCTGCTCACCGTTCGTCCACATCGACTTCCGGTACGGAGGTCCAATGCTGAATACCGCAGCGACTAGCACGTACTGGAAACATGACACAAAGAACAACACAGTGTTTTCGTAATTGGTCGCGTTCAAATGCTGATCCTCGCGATTCGGGTTGTCCGTTAGTGGTGGTGTATACCTGAAATTCGTAGTCAGCTCAAGAACATGGCCAGTTCCTGTCCGATCCCACCATTCCTGACGTCGAACCCAGAAAAATGTGAAAAATTGCGCTCCACTTGTAAGAACAACCTGTCCAATCAAACTAACGAGAACTTTCTTCGATACAAGACTAGCGGTCGGTCGCTTGGGATGGATTATCGGGAACGGATGCGTCCGACCCACTGAAACAGTAAATCAATCCGAGTCAGAAGCTCGCACCGCGGAGGCTTACTGGAGACCGCGATAGGGATGATGATGAACAAATCAATATATAAAAACTGTCTCAAGGTTATCGTCCATTCATTCTGATGGACATACCACTGACCTCGAAGTCTCCCAGTGACGACGCGAACGAGTACAGTAATGTTATGGTAGTAAACTGGATAAGGGAATATAACGCCCTATAATGCAATCAGATGTATCCCACAACCCTCAAAACAACACTTACATGTACTTGAAGCACGAGAAACTGGTAACTAACGCGGCTCTGCCCTCCTTGATGACTTGAATAACGCAACTGATATCCGGGATATTGCTCGTAAAAGGCGCTGCAACAGATGCCTCTGCTTCAGACAGTGAGATCCCGACATCAGCGGCCTTGAGCGCGGCGCAGTCATTTGCTCCATCACCACACATCAAAACCGTGTAGCCGAGCGCTTGAAGTCGCTCTACCACCTCGTTCTTCTCGTCTGGCGACATCCGAGAAAAGACTTGCGTCTTCACGAGCATCTATCAACAGTCAACGAGAACCTTAATCAGAAGGTGTGCGGACATACACGCTCAAGAGTCTCGAGTGGGGCATAATTAAGCATCCACCTAAAAACATCACCCGTCACAACCAATGTATAGTCTTGGGAGGTAATCTCGTCCTCCATTACGGTGTGATATGGCGGCGCCAGCGGCCGAAGGCTATAATCGTCCAGCTTCCAAGGGGGATCGTCCATGCATGACCATTCCAACTTCGACAACGGGATATTAACATTCCCTACATAATTCGTCAAGACAGAAGAAAACTCGAGTTGTTTGGCATACCTCGAATGAAAACCGGTGCAAAGACGTGAGCAGCTGGATTGATCAGACTACACTCTCTAGCCACACTAACCGCGGTGAGAGGGTTATCGCCAGTAATCATCCGACATGCTAAATGTGCAGTTCTGAGAGTTTGGATAGCAGGAGCGGTGCCAGGTTTCAATTTATTTTCAAAGATGATTAGCCCGAGAAACCGTAGGTTAGACTCGGCCTGTTCGCTGACGATGATCATCAGGACTCGTCGTATCATAGAGAAAAATGACTAACCGTTTCATTTTCTGCGCTTTGAGCCACGACAAACCCTCTATACTCTTACCCGCGATGGCGATTACGCGATATCCTCGTCGGGTGTAGTAGGACAACAGATCGTCGTAGTCGTGCGGAACTGACATCATTTACAAACGTCAGAAAACCAGACACTTCAAGTAAGGAATCAAACGAACACGAGTCCTTCTCACAGATATCGACAATGACCTCAGGTGCACCCTTGACATAAATCTCCATGCTGTTGCTCTTGAGTCTTTTCACAACAACACTCATTCGTCGTAGCGCCGATACGAATTCAAATGTCTTGATGACACCCAACTCCAGGAAATGTGCATGCTAGGGACGGCGGTGGTCACAATAGTGCCAAAGATCCACATCAAAAAACGCACTCTTCCATTAGTTTTAAGCGCATCTTCGAGTCGAAATTGTGCACTGCCAGGCGGGCGGACGACTGTCTGTACCAGCGCAGTTGGCCTTTCAGCTCCACCTCGCTCCTTGATAATTCCAGTCCCTGCAACGAGTCCTTCTTCCAGCGTCCATTTTGTAAACTCGAACATCTTTACATCCAGCGGATCCCCAAAAACGTCGCCCTCAATCATCTTGAGCGAGTGACAGGTTGCAAGGGCATGCAGAAAGCTGGCGCGGTCTCGTGCGGTGGGAAGATCATGTACGTTGTCGATGAGCTCACCAAATCGTTGTTCCGAACGATCGAGCGATCGTACTCCAAGGATGTCGAGCCCGTCTTCAGTGAGTGTGCCAGTTTTGTCGAAGCAACACAGGTTAATCTTCCCGCCTACATTGATCCGAGTGGGAGAGATGCAAAACACGCCCAGCTTGCGAAGACGACCAATCGCAAAGCTTGTACCGATAGACAAGGTAGCCGGAAGAGCTGGAGGAACGACGACCGTAATGAGGTCCAAAGCACGGAGGATAATTGTGTCCCATCTAACCTATATAGGATGCAAGTCAGAACACGAAAAGAAATCGCTCAAAGATACTTCACCCCAAGTCTAACAAACTGAATGGCACTCGCACAAAAGCCTAAACCAGCCATCCCCGCGAGTACGGTGATGAAGCGGATCGAGTCTCGATAAAACTTGAATCCTATCGGTTTTGGAAATAACATTGACCGAACAAGGGCGCCTTTAGTCGTGTTAAATCCTGACCAACGTCAGCATGCTTGAGCTTGAAATGAAGGCACAGAAACTACCCGTCCGAACAACAAGTCCAAGGGCCGGCCTTCCAAAACCTCCATTCAAACCCAGTGTACCACGAATACGGACTACTCGGGTACCAGCATAAACGAAGCTCTTAGCAAGTTCACCCTGGATATCTTTTAGGTCCCGCCACCGTGCGATATCCTCATCTTTTGCCGAATTTTTCGAGACCGGTACACTCTCGCCGGTAAGCATACTCTCGTTTACAATGGCGTCGCCTGACAATAGGAACATATCCGCTGGGAAAAGGGGAGCACGTAATTCGGAGAGGTTAACAATATCTCCCGGTACAAGCTCCGAAGAGTCGGCCGCAGTCCCTGGGCAAATTCTGCATCATGACCGTGGGCACAGGACGAAAACGAAACCTACATTTCCCGTCTGCATAGACGACAACTTCACATGAGAAGCGTGACATCTCACGTGTGCGTCTGATAGTCTACGTGATGTCAGCGCCTCATGCCGAGCTCGAGGAACCAAGATCACCTTTTTGGTATCCACAAGCGTTGTGACCACGCTCAGTGTAGATATTAGTGCGATGCAGAATGCATAGTAAAAGTAGGCGTCAAAAGACCACAAGACAATGCTCGCAACTTGAAAGACATAAAATGGATGGATAATCTTCTCTGACGTTAGTTTGTCGCCTGACATTGCTCGTGCACACATACCTCATCTACAAGGAGTGCCAAAGTCGACTTCCCGGCGATGTCAAGCAGATTGGGACCAAACAGTGTCAAACGCTGTTTCCTAGTATATTCCGGTAGGCCATTCTGTACAGCTTGCGATCCTATCCAACTCGGGTCTCTCCAATCCCTAGAATAACATAAGGAAAAAGTGAGATGCACCGAACCGCGGGCCTACCTGATCATGGTGAATAATCCCGTTCGAGTGTCTAATGCAAACCGCGAGTAACGGTAGTCGACTAGATGAAGATCCTCTAGCATCTCAGCTTTACTCTCGCCATTATCCCTATTTGGCTTTGATTTCGAAGACACAGAGAGTTGTCGTCCATTTGGCTCTGGAAGAGTACTAGGAAAGACAGTCGATCGCTCGTAAGGGTATGTGATCCGTTTGATGGGAAATAGTGTTATGTCTCTGTGTGGAGACTAAAACATGGTGACACATAAGTGCATTTGACACGGAATGATACATACCTCGATGACCACAAAACCACGTTTGAGATCCTTGAAAGCCTTTTCACGAACGACCCACCGAAGCCATAGGCGAGGGAGCCAGTGACCAAGGAGCGCAAGGATACCAAATGTCAACACACTCAGTGTCCACCAAAGCCATTGACGCCAAAGTACGACTTCGTAACCCACAAAGCGTAAAGCGCTGTCCTCGTCTGCGACATATATTGTCTGTCTGCTAGGTGGACCCGGCGGTGGTGGATCTAGAGACTCTAGAGGGGCATCTAATTCTATACGAACCTCGTCTCCAAAAATTGGATCGGATGCGAACAAGGGTAGGTGCGAAGAAGGGCCACTGGGTGATGGTGGATCTGAGCCAAAGTCAACCTCGCTTGCAACGGGACTGGGTATGCGTGATACATGTGACTCGGCGCTGTCGTCTTCCTCGCCAGAGGAATAGCCCCAGCGCTCCTCGCCTTCGTCCTCCGACCCAAAGGCATAGTCAGAACCTGCATCTGAAAGTCTACTGCGCCTTGAGTGTCGAGAAGGCGAAACAGATTCCCGGCGAGTCGAAGGCTCCCCCCCCGGACCCCTGCCGAACAACTGAGCAATGTTCCCGAATACGGACGACCTGTTCATCGTCGGTGAATGTGAACGCCTCGACTGCCTCCCAAGGCTATCAATGAGCAACTCGTTCTCCTCTACTGCCCCGCCTTCGACCCCGCTCACTGTAGATGCCTGTGAGATTTGACTCCCCGAGCTCATTCTACGGCGTTTTCCCCCTGCCCTCCCGGAAAGAGAGCCTGCGACTGTACTGTCCTCGCTCTTCCTCCTACTTTTCAACCATTCGGAGCTCCGTCTGTCCGACAAAGCACGTTCTGTATAAGACATCCTCGATGCGCTGGACGGGATCGCTGTATGACCTGGACCATCGAACATTGCGCCGTCCGCGTCGTCCGGACCGCCATACTGAGAGTCTCGCCGTGCATGAGAGCGTTGTGCGACCGCATCGTCTATATCAATGGCAGATGCACCTTCGGTGTAGTCATATACAGAGCTGGAGGGGCCGGCGGCCATTGTTCGCTTGCGGGTCGTGACAGAGACAGGAGGAGGCAAGTGACCGCTTTTGGTAGTCTCGCTAATCAGACTGGTTTAACGTGACGACGCACACGAGTGCTACATCGCTACCGCGTTGCGCACGACGTTGGGGGGAAGAAAAGTACATAGTAAAGCTAGCCTAGATACCTCCAAATGAAAAAGAAACAGAGAAACGTAAACACTGCACCACCCAAAAAGATATACATGTCTTGTGTACTGGGTGATGATGTCAATAATCTATCAAGGCGAGCCAAGTGATCCTGACCTTCGTCGCTCAATCCACCCAATCACATCACGACTGAGGCCCAACGTGTTTGCGGCATTGAGCAGTCGTCTTTGAGTGCCCTTTAACACGTTGCGCTGGTCGACAAGGTTGTCCAAGACTTCGCGTCCCTGGGCAAGGAATTCATCGAGCCTTGCCTCCGTAGCTTGGATGAACGAATGTTCGTGCAGTGTGTGATGGTCACGTAGAGTGGTGTTTGAGAGTGGTGTTGGCGTTTGGAAAGGAGACTCGGAGTGCTGTGAGGACGTGGCAGCGTTGAACTGACTAGTAATGCGTCTCCGCGCATCTGATGCAGACGGCGAGTGGATGCCCGACGGTGTTCCTTGGAGAAGATCATTGCGCTGCGAGGCGGTTCTCTAAGGGGCACGCTGTAGCAGACGAGACGAGGTCGAAGGAGAGGCGTACCTCGCTCCTTATGCGTTCAAACTGGCTCTTTAGGTCTGCATAGTCTGCGCGAAACTTTTGTACGCGCCTGGAGAGAGGTGTGAGCTGCGGAGAAGAGTGTGGATGGAGCAAGTACATTTGGCCCTTTTCCTGCTTCGCCTTTATGATTTCCCTCTTTATCATGGCGTCATAATCTTCGATGGTGCGCTGCATGGCGGCGAGGGAGGCAGAAATCTGTCCTAACGGAGGATGTGAGAGAGGCGCGGTTGTGAGAGAGCGAGAGGTGAGAAAGACCTAGGAGAGATGCGGAGTTGTCACCATTTCTGAGACGTTCCAAGTCTGCGGTGAGTGAGTTCGTCTGTCGTGTTCCGAGCGTGTAGAGCGAGTTCATTGTCGAGTACGGTGCAAAACGGTAAAACACCTAAACGAGTAAGTGCTACCTCCGTGTTCGGCCCGCCCGCTCCGCTTTTCCCGTCCGCCGTGCCCGTGGCTTCCGTTGTCCGGCCCGACGGGCAGCCTTGGTCTCGTACTCGACCGTGGCCGTCCGCCGTTCCTTCCGCTTCCCCTGCCCTCTCTCCGGACACCGCGTCAACGCTGGCTCAGACAGTTCAAAGTCTTGTACGACCGTCACCGTCGCCAGTTGCTCCTCTCCCTCATACTCCTCCTCCATCGCATCAGGCTCGCTGGACACTCCGCCCCCATCGACGTCTGCTGATGCACAGTCAGGACGGTACGAACAGCAGATGCGCGATACCATACCTGCAAGTGCACCGTATGCTCTTTCGACTTCAGCGGCATTCCGTGCGGCCCGTTCGGCGAGAGCGCGACGGTGCTATAACGCGATGAGAAGTGTGAGCCTGTAAAGCAAGCGATCGTACTTCTCGTCGTGTCTCTAGTCTCTCCTGCTTCTCTCGGAGCTGTGCCTTTTTCTTGGCCTGCTCGCGTCGTGCGACTTTGCGCTTGTGGAACCCCGTCAAGAAGGTTCTCCGACGGGTTGGTCGCATGCACAATCAATGCGAAAGACGCCTACCTGCGAGCCTCGTCATCAAATACAATTTCCTTTATCTGGGCATGCTTTGCACGCTTTTTTGCCGCGATGGCAGCGTGCGACTGGGTGAGGACGGTGATGTTGTCGCTTGCCATGGTCAGTGCTACCAGAAGATAACCAGGTCGGGGTTATCCGACAATGCTTACATAATGTGAGCGATCGACTACTTGGGAATGTCTTCGACGTCGGATTCGTTATAAGACTCGCTCTCAGGCGAGACATATTCCACTCCTTCTCCCCCTCCCCCTCGCCCACCACGTCCACCACGTCCACCCATTAATGCCCGCTCTCACCATCCCCGACCTGTCCCCCTCCCCCGACCACCCTTCAAATCTACCCTCCGCTCGCGACCCACCCAACCCTTACCCGCGTCCTTCGCCTCCCCGTCCTCAGAGACACCCTCCGGACGTGGTCTACACTCACGCTCATTTCGATAGCAACGGTAGCCCCTCCTACGACAGGGTATATTCCCTCTTCCCATCTCAATTTACCGCCCCTTCCCCTTCGTCAGCCATGTTCAGCTATTTCGCACTCCCTCACCCCCCCACTAATTGGCAGCCTCACATCCCATTTCTCCACCACAACTCTTTTCCTCCCCTACATCCCCCTCAGGTCGTTCACAAAGTTTGGATCCTCGACTGTAGGTCATGCGGCACATTTCTAACAAATCGTGGCATGAAAGCAAGTCTTCTTCCCGTAACAAATCAATCCCCTCGTCTGAGAACTGACTTGATCTTCCAGGCTGTACTGTTACTCAGACCCAACGTCTCTCTTTTTTCTACCGACGCCCTCCCTGTAAATTGTTCTGCGTACTCCACAAGTCCAGACGCACTCCGTCCACCTCCCTGCCGTCCCTCTGCTGCCCTATCCAGTCCACGTACCTGCGAGTGCCTCACTCAGACGCTCTGCTGCCACACTTGCGGTACCGCTATTGGCTACATGATTGTCATTCCCGTGAGATTTGCTCAGTCGGCTTCTCTAATCTACGTGGATATACCTTGACCTCGATTTTAATTAGTGCGCCAGGTGTACCTCTTCGACTTCCGCGACAAATCGTGCGACTAATGGCCACCGGTTTGTTTTCCACTCGAGCGAAATTACGTCCTCGGAGCGACACCATATCCCCGACGAACCCGGTGTTATACCCGTCGAGTACTCCACACCTCCCCCACCGCCTTTATCCCCACCTCCACTCACGTCCGCATATCCCGCCAATTTTCACCCCGCCGACGTATCAACACACCGACTGCCCGACAGCTCTGTGCCATCCCATACGTTCCAGCCACTCCAAACATCATCCCCGTCTCTAGGCTCTGATTATCACACATCTCCGCAAATGGAATCACCAGACTTGGACTCTGCCCACTCTTCGCCCCAACTGCTCACATCTATCCCTCCGACATCGCCTCGGGGATCGCCTCGACCCCTTCTGCAGACTCCATTTTCGCATAACTCCGCCCCTCAGACACTGCCGGAGACAAGGGGGACAATCCCTGAACCTTCCCCTCGCAAACTCAAGGCGGGGGATGTACTCTACTGGCACCATCTTACGAACCATGGCGAGATTCCGGGGGTACAAGAAGATCCACAGGCTAGGATACCGAATCGGGGAGATGTATTCAAATTTTTTGAACGGTGAGAATGGCCGGATTCGCGAAACGGAACGTATCCTGTCACAAATACGTGATCAGGACGTGTTAGAGAAGCATCTTGCATGATGAAGCCACGACAGCCAACGCGACCGACCACACACTATTGTTTCTTTTTGTTTTGTTTGGAGGGACAGGTTGGGTATCTATTTAAACCGAATGTTTCAACCCCACTGTGCATTTTACGACGCTCACTGAATACCACGATATACCCACAACCTGTTTCTATAGTTGTCCTGTACACACGTCACTGGGTCACATACTCGTCTTCCCAACCAGATCAGCAAGTTTTGTACATTTTAATAGGCTGAATGCCACGGGTTTCCGACTGATCAACTCAGCGGAGAAATATCAGTCCCTGCGTTACTGCGTACGTATGAAGGTCAAGTACTAGATACTAGTAGTATTATCACACGGTCACCATGACATCCTACCTCAAGGTTTCGGGGACCAAGATCATCGACGGAGATGGCAATGAAGTCATCCTCCGCGGGGCTGGTCTCGGTGGATGGATGAAGTACGCCCCCCCCCCCCCCCACCTCATGTCGAGCGGATAAAGAACTTATCATCGCCTCGCGCAGCATGGAGAACTTCATATCTGGATACCCTGGATGTGAATTCCAGATCCGCGCTGCTCTCGCGGACGTCGTCGGACCCGAAAAATCCACCTTTTTTTTCGACAAGGTATACATGTGGGTTCTCCATCGCCGCTTGCCGTTGACGTCCCCCTAGTTTTTGGAATATTTCTTCCAAGAGGAAGATGCCAAGTTCTTCAAAAGCCTCGGGCTGAACTGTATCCGTGTGCCGTTCAACTACAGGCATTTCGAAGGTGATCATATCCGGTTGTGCATGTGAACGTCGGTCCTTATCAATATATATCTGTCCTCCCCCCCCCCCCAGATGACATAAACCCTCGCGTTCTCAAGAAAGAGGGCTTCAAGCATCTTGACCGCGTCATCGACCTCTGCGCTCAACAAGGCATTTACACCATCCTCGATCTGCACACCGCACCGGGAGGGCAGAACCCGGACTGGCACTGTGACGCCGGCACCCACATCGCCGACTTTTGGATCCACAAGGATTTTCAGGACCGTACGATCTGGCTGTGGACGGAGCTCGCGAGGCACTACGTCGGGAACAAGTGGATCGCGGGATACAACCCCCTGAACGAGCCTGCTGACCCGACGCACACGACCGTCGTCAGGTTCTATGAGCGCGTGTACGATGCCATTCGTGCGGTCGACACCGAGCATATCATTTACTTCGATGGCAACACGTTTGCCTCTGATTTTTCCCACTTTGGTGACGTCCACAAGAGGTGGGCAAACACGGCGTACTCGATCCACGGTACGCACAGGTGGCCGCTTTAGCTGAGCGCACCTCATCGGTGTGCCCTTTCCTCTCTTGTTAGATTACTCCGTCTTTGGTTTCCCCGCCTCTCCAGAGAAATATGTCAGTAGTGACGAGCAACGTAGGAGATTAAAAAGGAGCTATGAAAAGAAACGAGCATGGATGGACGAGCGCCGTCTTTGTGTCTGGAACGGCGAATGGGGTCCAGTCTACGCTCGCAAGCAATACGACGGCGAAGCCACCGATGCCATCAACAAACAGCGCTACCAAGTCCTCGAAGACCAGCTCGCCATATATAACGGCGTGAGTCCCCCGTCTCTTCTCTGCGTTCGTGTCAGTCACCAAAGCCGCGTCTCTGTGCATACAGGATCGCCTGAGTTGGTCAATCTGGCTGTATAAAGACATTGGGTTCCAAGGCATGGTCTACGTCTCACAAGAAACCAAATACATCACGCTTCTTAAAGACTTCCTCGCCAAGAAACACCGTCTTGCCGTGGACGCATGGGGCACGGACACCACCTGGATCCAACACATCTATCAACCCTTAATCGACCATATCGCAAAGGAGATCCCACCGGAAAACCAGGCGCTTTACCCAGCACCCGTCTGGAGAATGTCAGACCGTGTCGCTCGGCTGTCTCGCTGCATTCTCGTCGCCGAGTACCTTGTGAAGGAGTGGGCAGAACATTTTCGTGGGAAGAGCGAGGCTGAGTTGGACGAGATCGCGCAGAGTTTCAAATTTGAGAATTGCTTGCATCGGGATGGACTGAACAAGATTCTCACTGCCAATGCGGCATTGGTTGCGGGAAGATGAAGGGACTGTTTAGACTGAAAGAGATGATGTATAATGCGATGGACATGTCGAGACTCGGATGAGTGAGAGTACACTGAAAAAACAGCTCCCGGATAGGCCAATTGCATTGATATACGGAAAAAAAAAACCAGAGAAAATTGAATAAATCCAATGTGCTTATATGTGCAAGAACCCTATGTGCGACGCACCACAAATATCGTGCAGGGAGCCAGAATCATCGTGACCGCGAATGCACCCACCTATTAGTCCATAGGATCAATGTCGGGTTGGCCAAGGCGAGCCTCCAACCAATCCACGAAGCACTCCAAGGGATCTATGATAGATCGGGCATATATCTCATCCAAGATCAGTTGCGCGACGACGGGGCCGCACTGCTCTGCTCGCCCAAAGCCTGCCAGATAGTCTCTGCGATACGCGTCCTCCGGGACGTTAAAAAGCGCGGCGACCGTGTGAACTTGAGGACCAAAGACGCTTTCAAAATGCTGCATGCGCAACAACACCGGGAGAGCAATCAAGGTCGGCAGCTCATCCGTGAGGCCATGAATTTCATGGGCAATCTCCTTCCTAGTCTTGTTGGCTTCAAAGAATGGATCACCGACTGTCTCAAGCAGTGACACCAATGCCTCCAAATGAACAAAGGCTTCATCCACTGCCTCGCGAGCAACTTGAGTGTGAGGACGAGGAAAGTGTGAGAAAATCTTGTAAAGCGCCCTCGCGTCTACCGCGGCTGTCGACGCAATTACAGGCGATGCTGGTCGCGAAGAACCACATTTCAAATTGAACAATCCGGTAGAAGTGACCGATAGGATTCTGCGGGATGGTGCATACTGGGCCTTTTCAGCAAGTACTACCTGCGAGGGCCTTTGAACCACCATTGGACGATGCGATAATGCGACCAACGCTCGCCACACGATGGAGATCAAGAATGAAGCAAGTAAGGTATGCGAAGGGTGGGTGCTTGCATAACGTGCAAGTGCTGGGCCGTAGGCAGGAACCAAAGAGTGAAGTGCAGCGATAGAGGGGTGAGCAGATCCATTCACTTTGTGAGTCATTTCGGCAGCAGTCTCTAGTGCATCGACAAGGGGGATCAATTCTTCCCTGATTCGTGCGATTAACGGGGTGATGACGCGACCAATGAGATAAACAAGCCCTGCGCGGATGGGCTTCAGCCCATCACCACGACTGTCGGTGTCGAGGCCCAAAGCCATACCATCAAAGCTCAAAAGGAGCTCTCCGGCAAAGTCTGCGATGGCTAGTGCATGAAGCTGAGTTGCGTCTGGGGTCGGCATCCCAAGAGTGGGAGCTGATGGCTGAAGAAATGCAGCAGATGATAGCATAGGTAGGAGGAGGGCTGACAAATCGCTCAGGAGAACAGATAGAGGCTTGTGGAGTGCTCGCAAGACAGCCCTATACAAATGCCCGTTGTCACCTGCTGCCTTGAGTTCGCTGAGAATATAATGAACAGGCTGAAAACGAGCAAATCAATATTGTTTACATACGAAGCGATAAGTATACCCAAGGCGCGCCCACGACCTGCTGGAATTGGACGTCTACCACCGAGCAGTTCGTTCGGTAGGGAAGAACCAGATGGGTGGGCAAGCGCTCTGGACACAGCTTCATTCAGTCGTAGACCAAGCGCTTCTAAATATGATTTATCTTGGATGGGAGAAGCAGAGCCGGGGGAAGTTACTAGTGTCAGGGAGGAACGTCTAAGGTTAAAAGGGACTCTGCTGAGAGGTTGAGTTCTCTCTGTAGCTACAGGTGAATCAGGGAGAGAGGCTGGAGAGGCTGGACGGCTGGTGGGACGAAAGATGGACGGGTTCTTGAGTGTGTGGATCATTTCAACGATGTAATAGTGTCAAGAGTGCTTGGTGAACGTGGGCAGGACCGAAAGGGAGCTATCCCATTAGCAAGAATGAGTTGGTCTTAAGGAGGACGGTCGGTGTCGACAAGAGACACGACAAGCGGTGCGGCGAAGCGAACAACGTCAACGGTGCTAAATCAGTTCAGATGGTGAGCGTGAGAGCCAACAAGGCGATTAGAATACGAACATGGGCTTCTGCGAGTACAAGGTCATAGATCCCTTGAAATAGTAGCACAAATTTTGCAGTCAGAGGGTGTTTCACTCGTCAAAGGAGAAATTGAAGTTCAGCGCCAGGTGGTTAGCTTGTACGCATAGTTCCCACGCCTTGGATATAGTACACAATTGTAGGCTAGATGTCTTCCAACAACCTCTTGATAGAGGCACGCAGCTCTAGGTCATCACAGCGTAGGCGCCATAGACAGCTCTCGTCTTCCCCCTCCCGCAGCCGGAGAGTTGCATATTGCTGAGACTCTGGCCCTTGGACAAGCACCTTGAGCTCGCCTATTGAGGGAGCACCGAATGAATCAGCAAAAGATAAATGCCACACGATCCGCACGCACCTTCAAACGGAGGTTGGTCGGTAGCAATGACTCTCATCCGATACTGCAATGATTGCAGTAGGCGTACGATCATATCCAACGAGGCCTCACACCATCCTCGGACATTCGCGTTCTCCATAGAATCCCATGCGGCCTGAAAATCAGAGTCTACTGATCCTTGTTTTGCAGGCTCCGCAATGGACGGGGAATCCAGCGCGATAAGGTCAACTCGGGATGCCTGATATCCTGAATCAGACCAACTCAGATCACTTTCTCAGCAACATGACAAACCAGGTCATCCTGTGGTGGCTGCGCCACAGGCTCAGGTGTTTTGCTGGTCTATTTCTGGTTGGGTCACCAGCTGAGGAACGACCCGAATAATTCATACCTTGGGTACATGCAAGGAGCTCTGCGCCGCTGCCAGTGTCAGCTCCCCGGGAGTGATGGTCTTGGTAAGTTCATTCAACGGATTTGACGCGTCACTTGCACGAGACGAACTCCTCGTGCTGCCCTCCGGACTTGAGACCGAACCCTTCGATCGCCGCGGACTGGAGAGATACCGAAGGCTAGGAAGAGGTTGCGGAGCTGCATAAGCATCGTATCGCAACTTTCTAATCCCTCGAGAAGGTGAGAAATCTAACGACTCTCGATGCCCCGAAGATGTAGTCCCGGGGGACTGTAAGAACGTAGGATTTAGACTTGACTGGTGACTCGTCAACGCAAAGAGGAAGTCGGGCAGCTTGTCCAAAATCAACGCTTTCTTGCCATCGGTGATGATATGTCAACTCACAGAAGACGACGGTGCTCTGGAAATAATGTCGGAAAGAACACGTCGCTGGGTAGACAGTGTCAAGAATTGGTCACACCTCTAGTGGTCAAAGTTAATGTACGGGAATGCCCTTCATACGTTGGACCGACCTACTCGACGGAGATGAGTGCCACTGTGTTGCGACAACCCCCGGACAGTGACAGTAACTTCTTCAGGGATCTCATCACACTCAACAGCCAACCTCAGCATCATGAGTAAGCACGCGTCTTGGACAGATGCTTGATAAGGGTTGTCAACCTAGTTTTCACTCAGGTTGATTGACTCACGAGCGTAAGAAGCTAGTCTTGCTGCTAATCCACGGAGCATCTCCACGGGTGATATTGAAACCTTACCACAGTACTCGCTTACGAGGGCCGAGATAACAACCATAAAAGTTGGCCCCACGCGCGCTTCCGGCTCCGTAAGGGACACGGCTAGCGCAGTAATACATGATATCCTAGAAGAAGTTTCTCCTTTGAAAGTGTTAACCAAGCGTATGTTATGCAGTGAATAAAGCGCACTTTCTCGGATTCTATTTAGGATGCGCTGGACGCCGAGGTCGAGGACCGGAAGTTCTGCCGTTGAACCGTACTCTCTTCCTTCAACCACCAAAAAGAGGTCTTTCAGATGTCTTGCATATCGGTCCACGTCATTTGCATCTTGCATATCGATGATTTCAAGTAGGCGCGAAACGGATTCATTTTTTTCAGACAGCGAGAGCGATCGCGACAGATTGTGCAAAGCCTGCGAATAGTATGTCTCGACGATAAGTGGATCAACGGAATGGAGAATCCCGAGTGTCTGACGATAGAAACTGTCAGCATGCCAACTAATATGATTGAAGGCTGAGCCACCATCTTTCTGATTAGCCCATCCGGCGAATCGAGAAGCCTCATAACTCCTTGAGCCTCCCGTTCGTCCAAAACGGCTGCAGTGTTGGGATGCGTCCCGGCCCAAATGCTAGGATCTAGACAACTCAAGCAGGACACGAATAAATACAAATCGTTAGGATCCCTAGAAGGAAGAAAATGGCGGATGCTAGTAACAGCGCTGGATGATAGCCGAGATTCACGCAGTGCATCCGGACTGACGGCTGTCAAAAGCATAAAGGCCTCACGGAGTATAGCTACACTGTTCTCAGTCGATGTAACTACGGTGTATATGCTCGTACCTCGCATCGGAATTTTCGACACGCGCTTGATGATATCGAGGACAATCGGAACGCTCCCTGGCTCCAGTCTGACAGTGTGTTAGAACCCACGTTGTAAGGCAGAGCAACCCGCACACTAACTTCATCTCGCCCCTGCGGAGTGTCCGCAGGATGCTGAATACAGAGCTAGGCTCGCCAGAGTCACGATACTGATGCCGAAATTGGGAGTTCAGAAGCTTCCCAAGTGATTCCGAGTGCTTGAGCTTGAGATGCGGTTAGAACAGGGAGGAAGAATACACGATCTGCTTACTTTCCCCACGATTGCAGACATCGATGTAATTTCCGCAGGCTCAGCCCGGAGACCACGTTCTATCATGCCTTCCAAATGTGCCAGACGTTCAGCGTCTCGTTGGAAAAGGGTATAATAGGCCATAAAGGCACGTCGCCGCACAGCTACGCTGAAAACCAAGACCCTGAACACGCCGTTTGAGAGATGACCGATGATGTTGCTTACGACTCATGCGGCAGGAGAGCCTGCAGACGAGTATCGATGGCGGGGATGACGTCCTCGTTAGGGACTTGTATGAGTACATCGAGAGCGAGGCATATCCGAGATACGGAAGTACTCTCCAAGTCCTGCGGACTGGTCAGAGACGAGCCCAAAGCTACTCGACAAGATGCTGACCTTCCGCAACGTGTTCACTAACATGAGTTGAAGTTCGTGATCTGGAGGCATCAGTTCCATGCAGAAGATATAACCTGGATGCGAAGGTTACTAAAGTGATTTGGCGTGGACACTGGTACATACCAACTTTCTTGTCCATCGAAGACTGACCAAGCTCAGCAAGATTTACGGCGTGTGGAAAAGCAAATTCCAGGTCGCCAGGGCTAGTGGTGGACAGCGACATAGTGCAATGCAGGATCAAGATCAAGCATTCCTTGCAGCTCCTCTACGAAGATCTAGCTCGAGGAACAGTTGGGATGTACTCGGGAGGCTCTACGCACGATCGACAGATGCGGCTGTTGCAGCTTGCGGCGTATGGCATCAAGTTCATTCAGGACAATTTCATCTGTGGCCTGGGGAGAAGCTGCGTTTTCAACTCTACGCACGAGGCTATATTGCGCGCGACTCATCGCGCCAGACGAGATGAACGGAACGTCCATAGTAGCGCGAGTGCAGAGGTGTTGAACCGGCTACTGCTGCTGGTTTTGATGCTGGAATAGCGTACCTCTGGTCGGGAGCTGCAACTAGTCTCCCCTAGTGAGAACAAGCAAAGTGTTTGGTGGCTTGAGTTGCTACTCTCACGACAACCACCACGGTCATGTCTTCATCATCATCGGACCACGCAGCGGCAGCTGTGACCCATTCATTCAATAAAATACTAAACCAACACAAATCATCGAAATCAAGACGGTCTGGAGATGTAGAAGAAGGACTGAAGAAGCTCAGACGCATGATTCTCGTGGAGGGCATTCCGTCCACAGTTGTTCGTAACCACGAACAAGCTATTGAACCGTTCACTGATCCCTTCGCGCGCAGGATGCTACTCTTCGTCCTCGGATATGGAAAATTCTTCTACGGGTTGATGACATTGCAGCAGAGACATTTCTACAATACGTTTCTCGTGGTCCATGTGAAGTTCGGGAGAAAATCAGGAATGATACCTTTAGGTGAGGTTCACCATTCGCCGTAAAAGCTACCCAGCTCAACTCTGTAAAGGACTCTGGCTACAGACCGTGGCTTCAAGGAGCGAGTCCGTGAAGACATGCTCGTTCGGTTGCTAGATGCCTTCGTGTGGCGGAATTATGGTACGTTGCCAATCAGCTCATGAGATGGCAGCAGAACCCAACATAGCTCGGCTATCGAATGACAGACCGCCAGGAAACACACCAACTTGGTTTCACATACGTTCAAGGAATGAACGTACTCGCTGCCCCATTTCTGTATACAATGCCTTCGGAGCTCGAAGCATTCTTCTGCTTCGCCAAGTTCATTGAAGAATCATGTCCCCTTTACGTGCAGCCAACACTAGAGGGCGTACACAGAGGTCTCAAGGTCTGGTTACTGTCGTTGTATTTCAAGGACACTTAATGGACAATTGCATTCCACAGCTCCTGGATCGATGTCTGAGAATTGTAGATCCCGAACTTTTCAATTATCTTCGAATGAAGAACCTCTCTGCCGAAATTTACGCATTCCCATGTCCGTCCTTTCACTGTGTATCTGCCATGTTGACCAGAGTTAATTTCTTGCAGCTGTCCTCACCTTGTGCGCGTGCACACCTCCTCTGGACCAAGTTCTGATGCTATGGGACTTTCTCCTGGCCTTTGGTGTACACCTCAACGTACTGTGTGTCATCGCACAGTTGCTGCTCATGCGGGAAGAGGTCATGAATTCTCCGAGGTTTGATCTCCAATTGTTGCAGGTAACACCTGGCTCATTCCGTTTCTTGTAGCCCTATGCGCCTCTTGCGTACTTTTCCCCCGCTCGAAGCCATTCCAGTTGTTGGGATAGCGGTTACGCTTGTACGAGATCTGCCGGCGGAGCTTTATGACGAGCTTGTCCGACACCCATACGAAATTCAAGATCCCTGAGACCAATTGACTCCCCTGCACCTGTCATCTTTCACCACTGTTCATTATGTTGGTCGCAGGCGTTCAACAAACCTTCTGTGCATCCAGACCTAGATCGTGTAGCATACTCAATCTCAGACTCCCGCGTCGGACATGTTGTATGTAATCTTTCTTTCCTTCCCTTGTTGTCCACCTTCCCGATCCCGATCCTACGAGTGTTTATCGATATTACCATGCACCAACTTGTCTGTCTCTCACTTCGCCAATGTTACAACTTATTACAACTACTTGTCACCCCATCATGACATCCTTCTTCAACTTGAGTCTTCCATTGTTTAATATTTCTAGCGTCTATGCCTTCACATATGAGAATGTCCTCTATTTACAATGGTGTATGATTCTATGAACATGATTGTGGCGAATACAATTCAGCCTTCCATGGGAACAGTCCATCCTTGCCAAGTTTGTCCAATATCAATGCCTCGCTCAATTCATGCAAGCTCTTTCCGAGTTGCGGATCGCAGGCTTGTGCTGTTTCTTTCCCTGCCTGGCCTGGGTCCGTAAAGTAATATCCTTGCCATCCATTCTTTTCCACGTCATCAGCGGTCGCCGCCCAAAGGGTACTCGCACTGCCCTGCTCTGGGTTGCGCATGAAGGGGACAACGACCGTCTTGACCAGACTGCCCACAAGGGAACCATAAGCTTCTTTGAACTGGTCTTGTTGACCAGTGTGGACAGCGCCGGGGTGGGTCGCAATGGCCAGGATTCGATCCCCAGACGGTTTCAGGGCTCTTTCGACAAGTGTGTACTTGGTGAAAAGAATGTTTGCAAGCTTGGCCCGCGCGTAAAGCGCAACGGCGGACAGATTCTTGGAGCCGACCTCCATTACCTCCTCCTTGGAGGCAAAATCGATCGAAGACGGAGCCATACGGTGAAGCTCGGAAGAAATGGAGATGATACGTGGGGAAGGGACGTTAGCGAGATTGGATGTCTTCCTCATCAAAGGAAGCAGGCGATTGATGAGCAAAAAGTGGCCAAGGTGGTTGACTGCAAAGTGGCGGTCAATCCCATCAGAGGATACATCAAATTTATTCACGCCAATGCCTGCATCCGCGACAATCTTGGGATCTTGTCAACAAGCGCGGGGGTGATAGATCTGGACATGACATACGATGTCAAGACGTCCCTCTTCTTCGCGGATCTTGTCTCCGGCTTCCTTGACATTCTTGAGATTCCCGAGGTCACACTCGACAAAGTGGACGTCCGCCTTGTCGGAAACGGTGTTCTTGATCTCGGCTATGGCATTGTCACCGTTTTCGAGCTTGCGGGACAGTAAAAGGACTCGAGCGTGCGATTCCGCGAAAGTACGAGCGATTTCATATCCTATGCCTGCAGTCCCCCCTGTGACAAGTACGGTCTACGAGACAACTCTTGAGTGCATGTGGAACGGGGCACTGGAGGACATACCCTTCCTCGCATGTCTGCAGTGATTGTACTCTGATGCATTATACAGACGATGGTTGAATGCAAGTTGAGAGTTTGATTGATGCTTTTATAGTGTTCTCCAGCGACGTCTTTAGAATGCCATTCAACAATACCAAGTCCGTCGGGAGTTCGTAGTTTCTTGCTATACGCATTCCAAAGAAGTTTTCGCAAATAAACATTCTCTTGTCACCATTGGCAAACTAGAGATAGGATGATTTCAGGGATAAGAACAGCGTGTATTTACGGTAGATAAACACCTTGAATCGTACCGCCTGTGCATGGCCTCACGTGTCAACTCCCCACAAACGTTTTGTTAGCAATTGCAGGAGTACATCCTTCCCCGGCGTGCCGACGATGCAAGCGACATCCATCGATCCACCAAGACTGCCATCGTGTACCATCGGATGGTCCAACCATGCGTCAGGACCCTTGCAGAACTTTTCGCTCTCCATCTGAACTTGAGCGGGGACCGCGGTAGACTCGAGCAGGCCATGATGTTGGGAATGCTCTAATAGAGTCTGCACTTCACTTCGATTGGCACCGGGGGCATACGCCGTTTGGTCCTCTCTTCGATCTACAACTAACATGCCACGCGTGATTTCACCTGTCCTGGGACCACGCATCAACACACATTCAACTCACTCCAAGGTGATCCCAAACCTTTCAATGTCAAACTTGCGCTTGACAGCGGCCCAGCCAGGTAACAGACTTGGCAAAGCATTTTCCTGAACGACGGCCTCGGGGGGATTCTGAATGGCACACCAAACAGTGACCACGTCATGAAGTTCTAGAGCATCCTTTCCGAAAGTGACCATGACTTCTCTCGAGCGTTCTAAGACTGAGCTTGTAAAATGGGTCAAAGGTGGCTTGCCTGAGCAGATGGAAGGCTTCTGGGTGGAATCAAATACAGGGTCGATGTGCTGAATATAGAACGGGAAGGGAAGCTCGTGCGCGGTTGTAACGTCTAACGTAGCCAGGAGGACCCGTTCTAGTGGGAGACCACTTCCTGGCACCATAGGACAGAGCAAATCCTTCGCCGCAAACGGATCAGCGAAGAAATTGACTGTACATATTAAAAACGGATTTTGCAATGCATAGGAGATGATCTCTTACATTCTGCGACAGGTGTAGTGTTTCCTGGGACATCCAAGGCACCACCCATCATGATAACTCGACCAATTCGCGTTCTTATGGTTTGAGGGTGCTCGCGATTAAGCATGGCAAGGTTTGTTGGAGGTCCGAGAACGATGTACGTAATACTTCTCTCTGGCCGAGATTGAAGAAGATCGAAGGCGACGTCAACGGCTGATTTTGTCGTCGGAAGAAAACTAGAGTCGAATTGATGGAGCTTATCAAAGGGGACATCGAGGTCAGGGTGACGTTCGGTAATGTTGCTCAGACCATCGCTGCAGGACATTGAAGAAATTCGCAATGCCCTCTCGAGGTTGGCAGCTCACATTCCATGAAAATATTGAGCGAAGTGGCTACCACCCTGAAGTGGACCTTGAGAGCCAAGAACAAGAATTGGTGGATTATTTGGGGTATAATTTGGGAACCGCTCTTTATCCTCGGGGTGAGCAACGATATGACGGCCGACAGCCTGATACAACTTATGAACGTTGGCACTATCGATGATCGATAAATGCTGAGCAGACATTTGGAGACTAGTAAAACGACCCACTACGCCGCGTGGGCATCAGTGTTGCCTGTGAGGAGTTCATCTTGATTCATTCACTTGCTCGTAGGTGACACACCGAAAGAGACCACGATAGCAAGTATTTCGAGCTCGGGGGAGGCGAGCGCTAACAGACTGGACAACTGAGCCTCAGAGAACTGTGTATGCGCGCTGACACGTAAAACGCGGACATAGCTAGAACATCGTCTACACCGGGGTCAGTGTCGACTTGACCTCTACGTCAACGCACAACACAGTATGGACGTCAGCCCGTGCTCACTGATGACTGGTGTCTTATGTTGATTCGGCATACTGCAGGAAAGATCTAACCCTCATACATCTATCTGCATGCGGAGCTGGGATAGCTGTGGGAGAGGGTGGTCAATGACATGAAAAACAGCTCAGACGAGTCACAAAACAAAGAGTCAGAGATCTTGGTGGAAAATGGTCTCATCGGGCGAGCCCTCTGAAGTAGCAAATATTGAAGAACATAACATCCTACAGAACACAATTGGGGAGTATACTCACCGTGGGTTGAGTTGAGTTACAGTCAAACGGCAGTTTTAAGGTCGACGGAAGTAGCCGAACAAAACTATGCAGTCGAGTCACGGTGGCTGTCACGTCACGCGACTCTGTGTGTCTCTCGCGACGGTGCAGCGAATATCCAACGAATGGCGGAATCACTGCGTTTCCTTGGCTCGTTGCCCGGCCACAAGGGCTGGGTGACTGCGATTGCGACCTCGTCAGAGAATCCGGACATGATCCTCACCGCCTCCCGTGGTATTTTTCTTCTTCTTCATGACCTGCACTCCGAGTCTGACCCACATCGCACACAGACAAAACCATCATCGTCTGGCAATTAACCCGTGATGAGGATACGTACGGCTATCCGAAACGTATTCTGCACGGTCACAACCACTTTGTCTCTGACATCGTCATCTCCTCCGATGGCCAGTTTGCCCTCTCTGCATCGTGGGATCACACTCTACGTCTCTGGGACCTGAACAACGGCCAAACCACGCGTCGATTCGTCGGTCATACTTCAGACGTCCTTTCCGTCAGCTTCAGTGCCGACAACAGACAGATCGTCTCCGGGTCCCGTGACAAGACCATCAAGCTCTGGAATACCCTCGGAGAGTGCAAATATGATATCAAGGATGACGGCCATACCGAGTGGTACGTGGTCGTTTCCAGCCTTCTTCTCATCGTCCCGACTCCCTTCACAGGGTATCTTGCGTGCGATTTAGCCCCAACGTCTTGAATCCTGTTATAGTGTCCTGCGGTTGGGACAAGGTGGTCAAGGTGCCGTCATGTTACCTTTCGATTGACGCCGCAGACCCTCATTCCTGGTGCAGGTCTGGGAGCTCTCAAAGTTCAAGTTGAAGACAAATCACTACGGCCACACCGGCTACATTAATACTATCTCTGTTTCCCCCGATGGTTCCTTGGCTGCATCCGGTGGCAAGGATGGTATCACCATGCTATGGGACTTGAATGAGGGCAAGCACCTCTACTCCCTTGAGGCAGGTGATATCGTCAATGCCCTCGTTTTCTCCCCCAACCGTTACTGGCTGTGTGCCGCCACCGCCAGTTGTGTTAAAATCTTTGATCTTGAGAGCAAGTGCGTTGTTTACCTTGCCAATTTACCGTTCGCTGTAATTTTTGTTTCCTAGATCCATCGTTGATGAGCTCAAGCCTGAATTTGTGGACGTTGGCGCTAACTCGCGGGAACCCGAGTGTGTGTCAATCGCGTGGTCTGCTGATGGCCAGACATTATTCGGGGGCTTCACTGACAACCTTGTCCGTGTCTGGACTGTTTCTGCTTAAAATTCCCTCACCGGAGGGAAGGATGGCGGGGTATCCTGCTGTATCGCTCCGTACTTTGGCTGGCATAACAATTCATTACAATCTCACTTTTGCACACCACGACGGTGCGCACGTCAGCGAGTCAAGTACCTGTCTACTGAGGGCTAGGTGTCAACAACGGAACTCTGGCGAAGACGATGAGCTGTGATACTCACGGCGATGTCTGCTTCTTTCCCCCATTCATTGAGTGCGGTGTGCACTACTTGTCCGTCGAGGCCTCAGCCTCCATCATGTTACGACTGCGTTCGCTGAAATCCCAGCGATCAAGCCCTCCGAAATCAATTCTGATAGCTCCCAAGAACAAGTTGACCTGGATTTCACATATGTGTGACACTCGTGCTCTCCAGCTATCGCCACTTTGATATGGATGAGTTTCGCGTGAGATGCGGTGATGAGACACGGACTTACGTCGCTGTACCGTACATGTCTCCGCTTTGGCTAACGACGCGCATGCATTGATCGGTGTTTGACTTGGTGTCGTATATCCACACATGCTTTCCTCGATAAAATTCTTGCCAGCCATGGCTATCCATGAGTCTGTTCGGGTGATGGATGCGTTTTGTGCCATGAGGGGGTGTCGGCGATCGGCGAATATCAACATCGTCGAACAGGCGCAAAACCGTCAAGTTCGACACGTTTGCTAGGAGCTCGCGTTCCTGTGGAGAAGATGGATTCACGATATGGAAGATCGCTGGAGGGGCACTTTCGTCTTCCGAATCCTGAGAGTCACCATCGTCCTGGTTCCCCGCGTCGTCGGTTTGGAGGGGTTGTCTTGACACGTTCCCGTCTACGTCGTTACCTCCCGGGACAAGTTCCTTCTCGCTGTCCTGAAGACGTACACAAAAGGACGCCCAGGAGGGTTCATCGGAAAAGTCAGTGCGGACGATCAGACCCAACTCTGACACATCGCGAGTAACTCTATCCAATGGATCAGGATCAGTGTCCGATTCTGCAACGGATGTCGCTTCCGGTGCGGCATACTGAACGGAACTGATCAATTTGGCTCCGGACTATCGGGGATGGGGGCGTACTACTTGTTCAAGTTGGTGTAGTGAATCCGAACCACCTGAGCCCACTGCAGCCCAAAATTGCTGCGCTATCCTCAATCGCCACCTTCTGCGTCCCTCTGCTGGGTAATGTCGCTTCACTTCAGCGTAGTTCCGCTAATACAAACTATAAGCACCGTTTCCTTAAACTTTTGCACTCACGACAATGTAGGGAGCGAGAGGCGAAGACATCAAGGGTTCCTACTTCTGGTGGTATGTAGCTATAATTGCCAATCAACATTTCTAATATCATATTGCGCGTCATCAATCTTCCTTGACGATTGGGGTCTTTATACCTCTCTCCGTGCGTGACAAGATGGCTGTTCAAGCCATCGATCAATGTCTCTCGCCGTTTTAACTAGCTGACACCCAATTTGCCTGACCCTTATAGTATAAAGTCAAGCTGCATTGCTGCGTATAACAGTCCGCTCGCTAGACGTCCTTGGATCGCTATCTAGCGAATTAGATTCAAACCCTATCATTAATGTTGACCCGCGCCGCGTTTCACGGCCTATCTGCGGAGAGCAACCGAAGATCGGACGCAAACGAGTCCACATGATCAAGTCATCCCAGAACCGAATCGTCTCTCACTCGCCTATTCCATGGCTCCGCTCACACCCTATCAAATATTTATACGGCATTTACGGCTACAACTATCAATTTGCTATCGTTTGTAATAGGGAAATGGAGACAAAGCTGGCATGCAAGGTTCCCGCAGCTATCGTACGGGATCCGGGTTCCCATTCATCTCCATATGTGCTGTATCCGCCGTAGTGCCGGGCCGGAGTAACCAGCCCATATAAGCCGCAAAACTACATCTTGTACGGTGTTGTTCTTGGTCCCCATTTCCTTGATCAGCTCGATCGTCTGAACAACAAATGACACCTCCCAAGGGAACAACAGGTATGTTCCATTCTTGAACGGCTCGGGCAAAATCCGAGTCTCTTACATGATACTACCAATTACTTAGGATCTCAACTCACCCAACGACAATGGCTATATGCCTTCGCTCTCGTGACGACGCTTTTCTTCACTTGTAGGTTGTGCGTCGCCATGAAATCAAAAGCTCAACGAATTTCAACTTGGCAGGGGGTTTTGCTTACGGTGTGAGCGCCGTGCTGTTGCATCCACAAAGCGCGATGATAACAACGTCTTTACTAGCTTCTTGACGTCCTCAATGCTCACTTCCAAACCGTGTTTGGTATATCGAAGCTGCAGAGCACTATGCTTCAACTTGCTTATTTTGTGAGCAAATACAGTGTGGATGTAGATGATGTCACTAAACGAAGGTGTATTAGGGAGCATACTTTGTGTGGGCGCCTTTCGCGGGTTACTTTGTGAGTGTGTCACTGGATGGGATGAGATGGAGCTGACCTTGCATAGATGAGACGGGTAGGATACAAGGTAACCTTTTGTAACCTGAAACCAATTCTCGCTATTGATCAAATGATTAGAAAGGCATCCACATTGGTTTGACCTTGTATTCGCTCGGTGCTATATTCTTTTGGCCATCTGCCAAGTTCGAGAAATATGGTGGATTCGTTGGATGTACGTTTGTCATTGGTACGTGAATTGTCGGACGTCAAGCCTGAATAGGTCATGATCAATCATGTTCTAGGCTGTGGTCTATCTACTCTCGAGGTTGCGGCAAATTCATACATCTCAGTTTTGGGAACCCCTCGGTATGCAGCCGCTCGCCTCAATTTCAGTCAAGGCTTCCAAGGAGTGGCTAGTTTTTCCGGACCTCTCATTGCGGCACGATGGTTCTTTACGGGCGCGAATGCAACCTCTCTTGGTACAGTGCAATGGTGTGTTCTTTACGCCCAATTCCACGCAACCGAAGAGCTGATCTGAATATGCAGGGTTTACCTTGCGGTCGCTGGCCTTGGTGTCATTCTGAACGTACTTTTCTAGTATGCCACCTTCGTCTCTTACCCATCCCTCCTTTATAACATTCTTCAGCTTCGCGACTCTCCCTGAAATAACGGAAGATGCCCTTACCGAAGAGATCCAAGACGCAGGGCTGCAGGATGACCAAGGTTCATTCTGGGAACAGTACCGCTGTATCTTTGGTTTTGTCGCACAGACCGCATACGTGTGAGTTTTTTACGGCGAGTCTTTTTGCGGTTTTGTACTCATCACGACATTCAGTGGGGCACAAGTCGGTGTGGCTGCTTTTGCCGTAAACTTTTTCGTCGATCAGGGTGTTGGTTTCAGCCAGTCCAAAGCCAGTGATTTGTTTTCATTCTGCCAAATCACATTCACCGTCGGGCGGTGAGATTTCCCGTTAGCGATTGGCAACGGGAGTATGATATGAAATCCCTCAGATTTGTCAGTGTGGTCATCTTGAACTTCATCGACCCAGCTCTCTTACTTGCGGTTTACGGCTTTTTCTGCACCTTGTTCTGTCTCTTGGTCTCACAACTACCAGGGTACGGAGGTGTTGGGTGCTTGTTTGGCCTATTCTTCTTCGAGTCCATTTGTTATCCATGCATTTTCACCCTCGGCACCAAGAACCTTGGCAAATACACAAAGCGGGGGTCGGGTTTGATCGTCATGGTGAGTACATTCCACGTGCTCACCTGCTAGCTTACAAAGTCGATGCTAGGGTGTTGGAGGCGGTGCCTGGTACCCATCCGCGCAGGGTGCGTTGGCCGATTCGGCATACACTCGTCGGTCGTATCTCGTACCGATGTCAGGGTATGTTGCAATGACTTTGTATGCAATGTGAGTGCTGATATATTCCGGCGGAATGATGGTTTCTGAGGCTCCCCTTAGCGGTCTCGTAGTCGACCAAGCAAGGAAGACTGGTTTCACCATCAGGAATCGCGACGAGCTGTCCGAGAGGCACGCGGTATTGGAACACAACGATGTGGCCGCCGGCGATATTGCTACTCCAGACACTCTCCAAGAGAAGCATACTTCGGGTGAGTTCCTGGGGGAGGCGTGAGGATGGAGGTCCTGTGTCCCGAGGATTTAACGACATTCCGGACTTATGACACCCATACCAATTAAATTCCGACAAATCTCTATCAGACGTCAGCTACCTAGGAATAAATGAACATGTGGTTGACGGGTCGGCGATTAGACTGCCGAGGCTCTAGAGCCTGCTAAACGATCCACGACCTACAACAACTCCGTCGCCGATTTATCGACGCCAACCAGAATCACTCACCGATCGTATGTAGGGCAGTGACAAGAAGGCACCAACAAAAGGGAGCTGTCGTAGAAATGTCAGGACGACAGGAAAGAAGTCGCTAGATCGTAAGAATGTGAGAGGCGCGAGGAGATTAAATTAGCGGACAATTCCTACCCAAAGAGATTCAAGAATCCAAAGGTCTCTACTATCATCCCAATGAACGGGTATTTGAAAAAGACGAGCAGGACGCCACCGAGGAAGCAAATCGTTCCACGCAACTTTTGCTTGCGAGCAAAGAAATAAAACGTTTTCTGGGGCCCAATGATGAGTGTGAGGCCTGAGAGGAACAGCATCTAGTATGGAGAGTCAGCTCGCAGACCAGATTGGCGCGATGGCACACTGACATTTCCGAGTGCGAGCAGAGCAGCGTCAAAGAAGAGCATTATCCCAAGGAACATGAACAGCATTCCAAACGTCGTGAGCGCAACACCAATCTCTGTGCATGGAAAAAAATGGTCAGTTGAACAAGCAGGCGAGCACAGTCAACAGAGCGCCGACTTTGTGCGTCAGAAAGCCACATGGTGGATACTTTTTGTGATGGTGGTCAAAGGGTAAGTAGAGTAGAGTAGGTTAGTACCAAGATGAACTTGAAGTTTGTCGCGTGTGCAATGGACACGTCACCGCCACCTCATCTACTGGGTGAACATCTTGCGCGAGTATGCCCAACGGCTAGACCCACCACACTATCGACTGCATTGATAAAACGGTCCATTGATAATGCAGTTTATAATAAAAACATATAGAAACTCGGCTATCAAACGGCGTCCGATGTTTGGGTATCAAGAACATGCATGCACCATATGCCGCCTGGGTAGGGAGTCTTTCCACCATTAAGATACTTCAACATTACGCTTCTGTAGTTCCCTGGCAGTGATGGCTCTGTCATATGACTCCTTCAACGGGCTTCTATGCGTGAGAATGGACATGTGGGCGCTCAGATAAGGGGGTGGCAACAGCGGGTGGACTGCCTCCAAACCAGTGGAGATGCTGGTGGGGGGGAAGTGGGCAGAGTATTGTGGAGTGGATGGGCGAGTCGTCGGAAGGTGGGCCAGCGAGGATAAAGCCTGGAGAGACGATGAAGAGGTGGAGGATATCGAGGAGAGCGTTCGATGGCGGTCGTGTGCTCTCCCTAAGAAGTGGGATTGGATCTGTGGTTGACTCGGAAGCGTGGCCACCGAGCGGACAGAAGAAACCGAGGTTCGACGATTTGGTGCAGACTGCGCACATGTCGTCTTCACGCTGGATGGAGAGGTTGATAGTTTCTCGGTCTGATCATGAGCCGATGATGACACAGGGGATGCTTCCGAGGTGACCGTCAACGGAGTGAGGGGTACTACTTTGGGTGTCATAGACACACCCTGGCCATATGATTGTCCCCGGATCAGAGGGTGCGGACGTAGGGGTACCTCCGATCTACCGGTGGTAGAATGCATGGAAGGAGGTCGTGTCATAGATAGACGTTTGTGTGATGGATGATGAGTACGATGAATGGGGGAGGTGTTCGCTGAGCGTGTTTCCTTGACACGTAGTTCAGAGAAGAGAAGCTGTGTTTGAAGAACTGGCTCCGTATGGCTAGATAGTGGCGCAGCCGTTGTTTGCAAAGCTTGCGGTGCGCGTACAGTTGGGGCGGTCGTCTTCACAGGTGTCTCTGGAACGCGGATAGTGGGCACGCGAGACAGTGACTGAGGCTGCGCCCGCGGTGTATCCGGAGGAGGTATCGACTCATCGACAGTCGGGCCCGCGGGTATGAGCGTGAGCTGGTCGACGGGTGTGTGGCCGCTATCGATCATGTTCGGTGTCGCAACACCACTTTCGCTGGACACCCATTCGTCGTCGTCGTCGTCCGCAGGAGGGGTAGTAAGAATGAAATCAGCCTTGGTCTTTACTCCTTGCAGGTGTTGGGTCGGGGGTGGTGCATAGCGGTGGGTATGTAGGTGCTCTCTGGAAGCAATCCGTGCGGTGCTGTTCGCCCGTGGTAGTGGGGACGTGTTTCGTGAGCGGGACTGACAAGGAAATAAAAAGATCAGACGAGAGAAAAAGAAATCAAAAGGTGCATACTTCATGACCATGGCCGGCTCTCTTTGTTCTTTCGAGAGCTGGATCTCTCTGAGTCAGTTGGAGATTTAAGGCAGCCTTGGAAGAGCCGGATGAGGAGGAGCGGGAATGAGTGCGGGGAAGACCAGTTGCACCAGGACGATGCGTCTTTGGTGCCATGGATGAGAATGGTGTCGAATTGATTCTCCGCCTGTCCTACCGCTGTTTTATACTTGCCAGGTTGCTTATCGGACCAGACGTGCGACGACGGGGAGACACCCAGGCCCACGAGCCAGACGGATCTGGGACTACGCTGAGGTTCACGTAGATCAGCACTGCTGATGGCGACGCGTCGTTCCAGACTTTTTATCAACCCCCCGGGTTTTTTTCTGTATCGAACGGGATGACCCCACGAACGTGCGCTGTGTTTAGAGATTAGACCAAATATTTACCACAACGCTCATCTCTCCACCAAGATGGAGAGGGTGCAGTTTCAGCAGGAGCAGGCGAGTCCAGCGCAGTCCACTTCTTCATTTCCGTCTGATGGTGCGACTAGATGCTCGCAGAGCTCAAGGACCTGGTCCAAAAGTGCCTTTTTACCCGAGTGCGTCGCGTTGGGAGCTTGTCATTAGAACAGAAAATTCATGTCTCGCATCCGTTAGGCCGAAGTAAAACAAATATTGAAAAAGCGGACTCTGTTCGAAACTGCTCTTGTGCGTCGGGTCGCAAAGAAGAGTGATTTTTTGCGCTATGCCGCGTATGAGATGGGCCTCGAACAATTGCGACGAAAACGACTCCAACGGCTGAGTATGTACACGAATCCGCGTCTTTTCTCGATGTTCACACTACTTTCCAGACCTTCCAAAATCAAAGTCGACGATATCCGACTACGCACTCGTCCGGCGGCAGTTCCAAATATTCGAGCGTGCACTCAAGAGATTCAAGTCAGATGTCGGACTCTGGATACAGTATATCCAAGTGGCGAAGCGCGAAGGTGCACGCGCTTTAGTAGGGCGAATCACCGCACGGTAGGGCCCAGTGCCTTTGAATCAGGAAACACGACTAATCTCAAGACGGGTGCCTAGTGCTCTACAACTGCACCCCCATGTTCCTTCCTTTTACATATTGGCTGCATCACACGAATTATCGCATATGTCACCGTCTGCCGCTCGCTCTTTGCTACAACGCGGGCTTCGACTCAATGCGGACAGCGTGGACATGTGGAGGGAGTACATCCGAATGGAACTTGGTTTTATTGAAGGGATGCGAAGACGGTGGGATGTTTTAGGGATCAACGCGAAGGAGGTTGAGAAGTCACAGGCCGGGAAAGAAACTGAGCCAGACTTCGACATGGATCCCAGTGATGAGGCGATCATCATCGACGAACAAAGGGAAAAGCCGCCAAACGAAGTTGTAGTTGCAGAACAGGGTGGTGATGAAGGTGAAGCCGCGCGCAAAGCGATCATGGATGGTACCATTGTCAAGTCTGCTTTGTCAAGTGCAGCGAAAGGTGTGTATTTTCGAAATCTTGCCATACGACTTTATCAAGACTCCCATCAAGCCCTGCCCAAAGCAGAGCTCTTTGTGGCACTCGAAGCACTCATTCGCAGTTATCCATGTGAGCTACGTCTACGTACCACGCTATTGGACCATGTCTATTCCCTATTGCAAGAAGCGTTACCCAGCGACCCTCGTGCAATCCAAATGCATGCTACCAGACGACTCCGTGAATTTACCCTCCCGAAAGAGGATGGAAAAGATATTGTCGAAGATGATCCTCCTGTCGTCGATAGTGAAAAGCTGATCGATGCTCTTCAATCTGCTAATGAACGGCTTACAACTGCCGTCAGGGCCTCCTGTGGAGCTTCTATGAAGACTGATACGCGTACCGCTACACAATCTGGTATATCAGAGATATACGCTGACTTTGTATCGGAATGGTGTCGGTCTCCGACACTTGAGCCCGGCTTGGTGAGGCAGAATCTTGGATCTCCTCTAGATACTCACGCCTACGTCACAGAAACTATATTTAATTGGGTCTCTACAAGCCCTGGCACAAAGTTCCGGTGCATCGCCCGTCCTGCAAGCCGCACATGTCCGTTTACTCTTACGCGACAATGCGTCACCAAGGAGAGCATTGAGATTTGCCAGGAAGTATTCGGCCGCCTCTGCTTGTCCTGTTGTGTGGCTTGCCCGGCTAGATGCAGAGAAAGCGTGCGATCAGGGCAACGTCGAGTCGGTCTGGGCATCGGCACGAACTGCAGTGAGTACGAGCCAGGACGCTAACGGCACCGAAAAAATCTGGCTGTGGGGACTTGATCACCAATCCAACAACGAAGAGGATCAGCAAGTCATCTATGAGGTAAACTATACTTGTACACATGAATCCAATCACTGACACGGATCCGTTACGCAACGAAAAGAGTCTGCTGAACGACAGTATGAAAAATTCGGCTACACGGACTATCCACGAGACCTTGCTCCTTCGATATGTTTCCGAGGTCGTACACTCTCAAGGGAACGATGGCGCCACGCGTCTCAAATTGGTACGGCATATATCCACCGCGTATCTCACCACTGCAGCTGTCTGGGAGCGCGTCTTCATTCTGGAACGTGCGCGCGATGACTTTGCAAACAAGACACTTCTTCGTGCAGTTTATGAATACTGGCAAGCTGTGGATCGAATTTCGGCGGCATTAGCTTGGGCAGGGTGGCTCATGGACCATGGAGATGGCAAAGGGGCAACACAAGTCATCTCAAGTGCGATGGTACAATTGGGTGCCGAGGACAAAATTCGGTTGACCGGGGCATGGGATTCACGGCTGACAGAGAGCCAGTCGAAAGATGAGGACGGCGACGTCTCGGAGGCAGAGGATCTGCCATTGACACTGGAGACGAGTTGACTCTAGCCTCTCATTTGGGTGGCCAGCGGCATTCTGTCTACATGATTCAGATACTAGCCACCAGGTCAGAGACTGTATGTCACAAGGGTCGACGCATAGAGACTGAAATGCCGGAATAGAGATAACAATGCAGGGTAATGATGATACAGGCGTTGTCGTCTACTCGTCTGGCACCTCAATTTCACCCGAGTTGATGCCATCGATGATGTCGTGAGGTGGCCGACCATCGACCGTGCACCCGATGCTCTGCGCGGTGCCCAAAATCTCCTTCGCGCCGCCGGCCAAGTCCTTTGCGAGCGACTTGCTCTTCATCGTCCGGGCGATGTCAATTATTTCGTCGAGCGTGACGTTTCCAGAGTGCTTGATGTTTTTCTCCTTCTTACGATCACGGGGGGGCTCTGCAACGAAGCTAAGCTCAAGCACTGCATGATAGGGTACACAACGGGACAATGCGTACCCTTGAGAGCGCGGATGACAAGAGAGGAGGCCGAGGGCACGACCGAGACGGCCGCTTGTCGGTTCTGGATCGTGAGCTGGACGGTCACGCGTAGACCTTTCCATGCGGATGTCGCCTTTGCGATATCTTCGCCGACCTTTTTGGGCGACTGGAGCAGGTCTCTGAGTGCACGCCGCTCGGAGGATGGAAAAGAAACACACCAGACCAAGAGGGCCGATTTTGGGGGCAAGGGCAGACGACGCACCGACTTCGCCGCCTGTTGCCCGAAGGTAGATGATTTTGACTTCGGAGGGATCCTGTGAGCGTTTGTGAGCACAGGCGACGACGATCAGGACGGTTGGACGTGCTCACGAATTTTGGGGGCATGTCTTGAGGACGGGCAAGTCTGGAAGGAGTCGGTCGTATGTGAGTGGGGGTGGCTGATGAAATAAGGTTCAAAGACCGCTGTGGTACTGTACAGTTGTGTGCCGTGAAGCCGAGTATATTTGCATATGTTTGGTTTAGCTGGAGAAGTCTATAGTCGACGGGACACGCCTGTTTGCAAGGATCCACAAGCCATCAGAAGGCGGTGAGTGAAATGGGTGTATGGACACCGCGGGAAGGGTCGCTTTACCCGCTGCATTCGAACACACGGATATAGATAATCTTGCTTTGCTCATAGGTAATCACTCTCTGCTACCAGAGTAGTTGACGTCTAAATGTTACATCGAAGCTGATATGCTTGAGCGATTGATCGCGCATAATGACCGGATACCCTTGCTGCCGTAGGTTTTTTTTTCCAACGTCGACGTCTTTTGAACATGTTTCATTCTTTGATTCATCCAGCGAAAGTCTGTCTCGATTTCATTCCAGATCAGCACCTGGAATCACCGTGCTCGATTACCTGCGCCGCATAATCCGTTTTACCAAGGTGGAGGTGTGTCCCTCCTCTTTCTCTCCAAAACGTGTCTCCCCAGCTAAACGAATCTCCCTTGCAAGAAATCATGCCTGTTACTCATTCTCCACTACGTTGATCAGATCTGCGCGCGGATGCCCCTTTTTACGTTGTCTTCCCTCACTTGCCATCGATTCATCATCGCCTCCATCACCGTTTGCAGCAAGGGTCTTTGCGATACATTCTGCACCAATAGTCTCTACGCACGTGTCGGCGGCATCCCTGTATCCGAACTCAACATCCTCGAGCGCGAGTTTCTTCGCATGATCGATTGGCGATTAACGGTTAGCACGTTTTTTCTTGACTCCACCTTTCATCTCAACCACGTCGTCCCAATACCCACCCCTCCTATACATGATCAATCACCCTCCCTTTCCCCTTTCTTTCAAGGTTTCTCAGCCCTTGTACCGGTCTTGACATGTCTGTCTTTTTTTTTTTTTTTTTTTTCCTCCCCCTTTTTTCCGGCTGTTCGCTTCGGCGGTGTTGCCAGTGCACGCGCGAAGTCCTTCAAGAATATTACGTCAATCTCGTCCGCACGGATAGCAGTGGGAGATTTTTCATTTCTGGCTCGCCTTGCGCGGCGGACAGCTCCGTCTCCTCGGAGAGCGAGCTTGAGAGTATGGGATCGCGGTCGCCTTCGCCTATGCAAGGCCAGTCCTCGGTGGATCACCGCGTTCGGCTCACCGCTAGCATGCGCTCGCCAGCGTCCCACGAACCGTCGACGATTCTCATCGATACGGCAACACTCACACCCCAGGCACCCCAAGCCCCTACTCTCGAGCAAAACATGGCATTCGCCGACTTGCAGAGCTTACTCGGAGGAGAGTCTGGCATTCCTTTTGCACGACCTTAGCTGGCGGAGGGACTCGTTTACTTGATGAATGAAGCAGGTTGGAGGGGGGGGGGGGGTCGTCTTCCCCACTGGGAATAACAGCCAATTGTATTTTTGCATCACACGTGGGATTTGGAACAAACACATTGTATGTGCATTGAAACAAACACGAGGACCCTGTGATGGCCTGATCAATGAAACAAATGAATGACTCTGTAATTTACAATATTGGCTATGCTAGTACCGTGTTATCAATGGAATGGATTTAGTAGAAAATTGTTACAGTCCTTTCAACTGGTGAAGAGTAGTGGCAAACAAGGAGTGGTTTGGGTTTTGTGGATTTTAGGAGTCGCGGACCCGGCGAAAAAGAGAGACGGAACTCTTCCTGTGCGGAAGTTGAGCAGTCGTCAACACAGCACAGAACAGACGTCGCACCGTAACTATGGCGACCTAACAATAGCATCAACGCGAGCGACAGCAAACAGCACAAACCGTCATGTCACTTGTAATGTCAGGAACCTGCATCGTGCAGAACAGAAAAAAAAAAAAAAACGACATGAGTGCCCAATCAAAGGAACACGAACGAGGACAATGGTCTGTGACTAACAGTACATTACCGCCTCAAAGCAGACAGCATCTTTGCCAGCGCATTGATCTGGCCCTTCTGAACCTTCCTCGGTACACCATCATTGCCTGTTTCGTTAGCCTCGCGGACACCATCGAGATCGGTGGTGGAGGTGGCGGCATCGCGACGTTGATGCACAGAGTGTTTCTGGGGTGCACCTGGTCGTTCAGAGATGGTGTCGAGTTTGGGATCTTTGGCCTTGCGAGTACGAGGCTTGCGCTGGGGGGGCTGGCCGAAGATGTCTCCAACTGGGTTTGGGTGTAGCTGGCGCGGCAGCTGGTCCAACTCCCAAGGTACGCCAGACATGACTGAATACCAACGTGATCAATGTACATGCCAAAGATGAGGACCGTGCAACCTCACTTTTGACATTCTTGGGAATAGCCTGCTGCTCCCCATTGTTTCCGTATACGTTGCTCCATCCACTGTGAGACGGTGCATTGGTCTGTGCCCTCCAGCTTCCACTCGATACGCTTGTTGCCATTGTACTGATGCTCCGTGTACTCGAATTACTATATCGTGTAAACGCACTGGTGGATGTGCTCGCACTCGAAGTGGTCGACATCGAGCTGCGCCAGTTACTCTTGTTGGCAGAACTGGACAGCACGAAGCTGGAGGAAGCGAAATCCGAGCCTGCACTACGGACTGATGGAGGGGATGTCCCACGAGGTCCTCTGCGTTCAACATAGCCACCATGCCCATAAGAATACGCTCCCGAACTGTGCCCATGCCCGTGGCTGGGTGATGTACTCCAAGCATTGGGATGAAAGGACTGAGGTTGGCGGCCGCGTGCCCAAGTCACTGCTTCGTCGGCAGGGGAACGCTGCGGCGTAAGTGGCGTGCGGGTGTAAGGCGAATGTGGAATATGTGTCTGATGACTGATACCTGCAGATACACTATGGGGGGCTGGCACAGGTGACAAACCCATGATCAGATTTGTCACGTTACTGGCTGTACCAGGAGCTGGTTCATCTATGGGAGAAGAATGACCTTTACCACCAAAAGACAGTTTCCACTTGGAAGCTTTCTTCGTGACGGCGAGAGTAGCAGGTGGGGAAACAGGCGAAGCTGGAGCATCTGTAACGGGGAGCGATTCAACAAGGGAAATGGACATCTTGGATGATGCAATGCTGGCCGCACGACTGACATCAATGGCTGGCGATGACAAAGAGCCAGAGAGTGGCCGTGAGGAAGAACGCGACACCAAACTTATCTCTCTTGCCAGGGTCTGCGAAGCAGAGGCAAGCACCTCCAACGTCTGATCCACAGCATCGTTTGTGAACTGCTTGCTTTTACGCGCTCCGCGACGTCCCCGTTTCTTCGTAGAGCGGCTCCGGCCATCCTCAACGCCATGTTCGGCATCCAGGCTCTGTTCAGGATCAACATCTAGCTCGTCCGCAGCCTCGACCTCCTCGATCGCCTCTATGTGGGAAGGTTTAAGGATTCCGCTCTCCGCCTCCTCTACGACAGAGACATCCGAGTCGGGCACTGTTTCCAAACCCAAGCCAGTCCGTTCAAACGCGGGACCGAGTGAAGGAGCTCGTGATAAACTGCGGGAGTGGATAACCGGGGTTCGACCGCCTGCGCGGGAGGAAGGACGGCGAGAGGGTGGGCATGACGATAACGGATGACCAAGAGTGACGGAGGATGTGGAGACGACACGTTTGTGGCCCATGACAGGGCGATTGAGTGGTGTGGATTCGGATAACAGGGTAGGCAGATCCTTGATCCAAGCGCCAAATTCGCGTGCGGTGACAGGCGCTGCCATGTTCACGGATAAAGAGAAGGAAGCAGAGGGGGGAAGGAAAAAAACACGTGTAGCAAGAAAGTCGGCCACGGCACTAGTCATACCGGTGAAACGCTGGATAAAAAAGTTGGAACCATGCTGACGGAAGAGGTTGAAGGAAGAGCAGACTCCTTGAGCTGTATCCGTCCAAGGATTGTAATGGTACAACCTGAAACAAGGTTATTGAGCTGTAATTGGATTGTGTACGGAGGACAAACATATTGATCAAGACGATGCCAAGGGACCAGACGTCGGCAGGAGCAGGGCGATATGTGGGTGCACAATTGTTCCTACACTCGAAGCTCATGTATGGAGCACTTCCACAGTCCATGTCGGCACAGTCAGCTTCTGTGGTGGAAAGACCAAAATCTGTGAGCTTGACGACGACACGACGTTCACCGTTGACGAAACCGTCTGTGACGATGAAGTTTTCCGGTTTGATGTCACGGTGAAAAACGCCCTGTTCATGACAGGAAGCGACAGCATCGCACATCTGGGAAAACATGCGGGCAATGAGGCGCAAACGTGTAGGACTGAGCAGCTGAGAGGGATGGAGGGAAGCGAGGAGGGAAGGGGTCGGGGGAGTGCGCGAAGGGGACGAGGAGATGTCATCGGAAGTGATGATGGGTGTTGGTTCGTAATGGTCACGTGCCTGTTCGAGGAAGTAAAACAAATCTTCACCAGGAACGTATTCTAGCAGGAGAAGTAAGAAGGCGGGAGTGTCAAAGGTGCGGTACAGGGTGACGATGTTGGGGTGGGGACGAAGAGACTGATGGATAGTGACCTGTGGGAAGTGATGAATATGGGTACGTAAAAAGAATTGGCGCGGGACGGACCTCGGTCATCTGGGCAGCGAGGGCGTCTTGATCGAGATTGGCTTTGCTGAGACACTTGAGGGCGAAATCACGACCGTACGTGATATAGGTCTTTGAGCGGGTGGTGTCACCAAGATCAAGGGCGCCACAATGGCCATCCTCGGAAGGCTGTGCACGGAACAAGATCTCACGGACGAGGTAGACGACGGCATAGGAACCTGTACCGAGTTTACGAACGACCTCGAACTCTTTGGCAAGGCCAAAGTCGGTATTGTCATGTGAGACGGAAGGCGGAGAGAGACGTATGTGGTGTTCTTGTAAGAGAATGCCTTCACCGATGAAGTCTCCAGGTGCGAGGACATCTTCGATGGTGGAGGAACCAGAGGTGGAGTGACGTGAGGAGGGGGGACAGGGACGGAAGGAGGAGGAGGAGGGAGGGAGGGAGAGGGGAGGGGGAAGGGGAAGGGGAGATGAAGCGGGAGAGGCGGTGGGGAGGGGAGAATGGTTCGGTGGGGGAGGGTGCTGTTGCTGGGATGAGCGGGAAAACCGATCTTTCGTGAAGCGCTTGTTGAAGATGCGAGAGGAGGAGGGGGGATCATTAGGACGATGTTCAGGTAGGATATCTTTGCGAGCCAACTGGGGTTTGTAGGAAATGGGGAGGGGAATTGGCTGAGCGGAGTACTGCAACATGAGCTGGCGAAGAAGGGAAACAGAGAGGTATTGGTGGTAGGGGCGACCTCGGCGGGAGGGATCAGACGAGACCGGCTGAGAGTCTGAGGAAGCCAGGGCCGAACGACATGCAAAGAGTCGAGAATCTATGGAAAGAGAGAAAAAAAAAAAAGGAAAAAAGGGAAAAAAGGAGAAAGAAAAAGAAAGCTCTGATGAGATGAGAAAATGCAGACGCAAAAGAAAGACGGAGGACGTACAGAAAGTAAGCGCCAACGTGCCAACGTGAACTCATCGATCAGAAACCCATACGGTGAGTCACAGTCACGTAAGTCACACGTGTCCGCAGTTCTTCCCCTTTACGTCTTCGCTCCACATGGGTCGTACCTATGCACATGAACGTCTGTCTGCCGATACTCAATGGACAGGATCTCAGACACCATTACCTCCATCTTTCACATCGCTATCAAGGACAAACGTCCTGTCGCTTGCTCATCCGGGGATGGTTCCATCGTCTGGAGCGACATCTTTGGATTAGGATGGCGCTTTGGGATTTCTTACAATCCCCACGAGTGGTTCGCCAAGGTCCGATTGTATCTTGACCATAATCCCTCCCACACAGAGCAAGATTCAGCCATCGCATCCGTCTCTCTCAGAGCCACCCCCCATAAAGGTGCAGAGGTGCTCAAGGAGAGGGTGACCACGATCACGGATTTCGGTCATGGTCAACCCGCTCTCCTTGGCTCATGGTCCTTATCCGACCTTTCTTTGCATCCCTACGTGTCGCTCACACTGACCACAAAGGCGCGCATCTCTCAAGCCCTCACGGATCCGCTTTCTTCAACCACACTGGCTTTACGCCAATCCATGGAGAGCGGCGACTTTGTAGATACTAAATTCTATGTGTTCTCCGCCAAGCGTCCCGAGTCCACCGCCGGAAAGCCACGCGTCGTCTATGTCAATAGCAATAGCATCGGCTTGGTCCTACCAAAGTCCACTTCAGGTACAGACATTGTCCCCATTACATCGCCCCTCGAGCTCATATCATCATCGTAGGTGCAAAGCAGGTACATGGCTTGGCTCCCTCTTTCCTGGTCAATATGACCAGCGACCACCATATCAATCGGGATTCCGTGCTGCATGAGTACGAGTACGAGCAAGATAGCGACCTCGAAGAAGATGACCCGGAGAGCGATACTGAACCCCAGTGCAACTCTGTCCCCGGCGACTTTCAAACAGGGTCATCCTCACAGCCATGTAGCTCCAGTATGCCCCGCCTTTTTTGGATGTGTCGAGTTCGATAGAAAGTCATGCTAGCAGGCTCCACACAACGAGGCTTTAATGATGGTATAGATGACGAATCGCCAGCGGAACCACCCGCCTACTCCGTCAGTACCTGTCGCATGATACTCATCAAGGGTGTGGCGTACAAAACGTGAGTACGATCGGTGCCTACCGGGTACCAGTACCGCAGCATCCATCTCGTTCTCTCCAGGTGGGCTTCATACATTTTCTTCCGCTACACGGGCCAGGCCTCTTTCCTCCCCTTGAAGTCGGCGCAGAGTTCCTCCGGAACGGATCCTATCGATCCTAGTCAGCCTCCCAGTTGCTCCCCAAAATCAATGTATCGACTTGCATCCAGTGTAAGCGAGATCCCGGAGACAGCCTATTCATGAGTTAATCCCGAACGTTTGGCAGCTTGGGGATGAAAGAATGAAAGAAATTGCCTTTCGTGCCATTAAAGAAGGACTGTCAAAGGATAACATCGTTGAAGAAGTTTTCTCGTGGTTCACAGCGCAGTGAGTCACAGTCTTCGTGCCGCAGCCACAACGTCGTTCATCTCACAGATATCCAACCATTGCCGAGTATGAAGTTGAGAAAGTGTCCGAGCTTCGGAAATTACCAGAGGTGTCATCTGCACTCAGACTCCAACTGAAAGCAGTGTCACTTGGAGAGAAGCCATGGGCCCAAGATGTCCTCATCGCTATTATGGAAAAGTTAAACCTGTCATCAAACTGATCGTGTCTTGTTCGCATCCCACACCCTGTCTGTCCGTTTCCACAAACACGTTGTTCTACAAGTTGTCGATTCAATGTCGCATGTGTATAACCTCTCTGTCATTTAGGTCCCTGCTTAACCCATACTTTTCCGGGCAAGCCCCAGATCCCCCCTCGTCTGATTACTTCATCCATACCGCGTGTCTCAACTCCAGCGGAAGCCTCTACTTTGACCCCGCAATCAGAGTTGACGCTTCCAACTTTGTGGTTGACCTCCCCGAAGGAGGCGCGGAGCTCGACCGTACCTGCTGCGGGGGCCCTTGCGGGGCTCGAGAGCACGATCATCGGTGGCAGACGCGACGGGACGGGGGAATTCGACAACTCGATCCCCATGCCAGCCATAGAGATGTCCACTCCCGGGTTCATACTCATACTCAACCCGGGAATCTCCATGTCCATGTCCATATCCGTAGAACCAAAGAGACTCCCAGAACTAGAACCACCGGAAATTTGGGGCGGTGCGACGCCAAGCGCTGAAAGTCCAAAGTGAGATGCGTTGGAACCCATCAGAGGTGGTAGCATTGCTGAAGGAAGATACACCGACACGGGAATCGAGCGTGGTGTGACCGTGCCAGCGAGAACGGAAGCAAGTAGTTCCAACGATGCGGATTCTTCCGCTTCTTCAGGGAGCATGGACGTCGGATCTTGTTGTGAAGCAGTGCTGCTATCTGGTCGCCATTGAAGCATACCCAACAGCTCATTCAACCAGCATTGCTCCTTCACGATCTGATATTGAATGGGATCACACACCGCGAAGCTGTGGTCTACCACGTACGTCCAGAATGTGCGATACCTCATTGGCCGTTCTCACAGGGACCTCTTGCAATAAAAATCCGGGCTCTTGCGGCGCCGCGAGACGCAAGCAAAGGGGTGGATGAGCTTCACTTGGCGAGTTCTAACAAAAGTCTGGCGTTTGAGAACCGATCTCGAGGTAAGTGCCGCCACCTACGTATATAGCTTTGTAGTACTCTGCCGGTGAGCCATTGTTTAGCTTTGTGACACGATGTCAGCAATGTCACCAACAAAAACGTAGCAAAGCCGCCTGGCCGCAATGGACCAGTAGAGAGTTATATCATCAACTGCCATGGTGATTGCAAATGAATCATCGCTCCCAGGACGCCGTGCGTGCATAGGCTCGTGTCAAGAATAGGCTTGAACCACACTTACCAGAAGATCCACCCAACTCCCGCTGTCGACCGATTGAGCGTGTGATGGACCCACCATGAAGCCATTGAATGCGAGGTTACTCATATTCATTCCTGCCACGGGACCCATGGGCCCAAAGGGGCCCAAGTTGCCTAGACCAGTGCCGGTAGAAGGACCTGCTGGGACACTCAAGCCCATCAGGACGTCCGTGGACATTTCGCCCGCTAGGATAGCCTGTATTGCACGCAGTCGACCCTGCGAAACTACTACGCCACAATTAGTCGGCTGATGCCTGGACCTGGACGGGCGGTTGAATTCGAGGACCCAAGAATGAGAAGAAACATGAGGAAAAGCGTGGTCATTCGGAAAATTAGGCTGCGGAGATGCTCCGACGGCTTCAGACGAAGGAACGAGCTTTAGGCGTGCAATTGTGGCGCCGTCATATTTCTCTGAAAGGACTGTGGTGAGATGCGCCGCAGGAATGTCAATGGAAAGGTTAGGGTTGCTTGTTTGGGGCTGCACAGTTGGCGAGGATCGGAGTAGGCGAAGGTATGCCAGAGGAGAAAGCCACACAAGGAAGGACAGCGATGGGGCATCAAGATACAATAAAGGCATGGGATTTCGAGCAAGCTTTTTATCTAAGGGCTGATGCTTTGGCCTACCCACCGTCGAATTAGTAAAGGCTAGTCCGAACAAGAAGTGACGTACCCAGTAGGTTTTTGGGCATCGAGGAAATGCTGAGCCGCACTGGCTGGTTCCATAAACCACCGGATACCTCGCTCACCCTCAGCCACTGCTAATGAATCTAGTACCATGAGGTGGCGTAGATGGTCCTGCATGATAAGACCAAGGTAAGCAGCCTCAATCGCCGGATCCTCAGCCCATGGGTGGTGAGCTGCAGCTAGTGATGCCCGATTTGCTGCATCAACCCATCTGGCTATGTCCCTAGCAAGAAAGGCATCCAAGTCCGGTGCTGCCGGTGGGGCATTAGCATTATTGTTACCGACGGCAAACGAGGTCTTGACAGCAACTGCGCCGTCGATGTCAACATCGAGGACCAAAACTTTACCCGCCATCATTATGGTCGTGGCAGGGGACGTTCCAGAACTGTCGATGAATGCCTCCATGCCCACTGCACGGCTCCATTCCTCGAGTCTAGTGGGAGATGGCGGAGCAGTATCGGGGAAGACTGTGACGGGCCGGTCTGCAGAGAGGGAAGTAGCGGCAGCGCGTGACAGCGCAATAGATGTAGAGATTGCGGTGTGTTGCTTCATGAGACTGACGAGTTTAGACGTCTGATCGGAGGATGGGACAGCATTGAGTTGGGATAGCGCATGGCTGAGCTGAGCGGTCGTGTTAAGGGTGGTGTTGAGTCGAGTGAGAGCCGCCGAGTATGAGGTGCTGAATGGGTGTGGTGGACGAGGTTCATTGGCAGGGTTTGGCGGAACGGCAAGCACATCGTGCAGCACAGCGAGCAACGACTCCATTTCTTGAAAGTCAGCGACAGTTAGTAACTTTGAGTTGGCATTGTTGACGTTTCCTACCTCAGATCTACTATCCTCATGCAAGCGCAAAGACTGGAGGAGCGATGGACGCCAACGACAGTTCAAGCCATCTTTGCCCTTCGTGGTCTGCCGCCTTGCACTACAGCATCGCGTGCTATCTCTGTCCACCTTCCGCTGCTATGTCTCGGGTGGAACTTCGCTTTATCATTGGCGCCCGTGCAGCAGAAGAAATCAAAAACAAAAGAGATCAAATCACGTCGCACTAGGTGGGTTCCTGCAGCGTTCTCTTTTCGCCAGCATGATAGCAAAATTGCCTGGGGAGATACATCCATGCATGCTCAACTTTCGCTGGCGACGGAACCGCCAGACTTCTTCCCAGACGAAGGGGAAGAAGTGTGCACTCCGCACAACGACACAGGTAGCGATTCGATTGGTACAATCGAGGTCGTGTTGGCACACACCCCTTCGGCGGAACTCCCACTCGCAACATCGTACACACTCTCATCGCATCGGCCTACCGAGGTCTCACTCACTGTGACAATTCAAGGGTGTCCATTCCCCAATGGGCTCTTCCAAGCTAGTCATGACCACGATAGCGACGCGGAAGCACAGGCACAGTTAGTCAGACAGAGCGGCGACCATGTCTTGAGTCGATCCCTTACGACCGGAAAACTTTTCGATGTAAAATTTCTGTCCTTTTCTACCCGCTCTACATCTGGGAAACTTGGACAGCTCTTACCAACGTATGCCTCGCTCGCCGTCCTGGAAAAACACGTTAATCTTTCAGATGGTAAGCGAGGACGTATTTCTCAAGAAACGTTCAGTTGATAGTTCCGAAGCTAAAATCAGAGAGGAATGGACAAGTGCACTGGCGACATTCAATGACCATAACGATACCGACTCGAAACACGTCAAGGAAATTTTGTGTCCAAACGACGACGAGTATGAGCTTGATAGCGATTACGAGGATGAAGAAGAGGTTTCGTCCCCTGTAGAACTTGCTGCATCATCTCTACCCTGCGAACGTAGTCTAGCCGTTACCCTTGAAGGTAGATCGTCCGTCCTGTCTTGTCTGCGTTCGCATACTTAGAGATGTTGGACAGAAAAACACCCGGAGAGCAGCGCTACAAGATCTAGCAGCTCTTGGTCATCTTTTGACGTGGACGGAAGTCAGTGACATACCCTCGTTGCTTTGTGGTTTCTCAATCACGTCCAGTTAGCAACCAGGGCTCCGCGGCTGATTATCTGCCCGAGGAAGTCATGCATCGCCCGGGACAGCCACCCCAATTATTTCCAGTGGCTACAGCCGACTGCGAACGAACAGTTTTGGTAAAGTTCGCGGCCCATATGACGTGAGTAATGCTTGAAAGTGTGACATCATACCTGATGGGATTGCAGGTGGCATGCCTTCTTGTGGTATTGTTATACTGGTCACGTCGAATTCAACAGATTAAAGTCGCAGTATGAGCCCGGTGGTCGGCGCCTCTCTCTCACATATCTTACGGACGGCCCACCCTCTTGCTCACCCAAATCGATGTACCGACTAGCAGATCTCGTAAGCATCTCTGTAAGATGGATTCAAATGATGTGGAACTCTAAAGTAATTCCCAAGGTCGGGAATGAAGACCTCAAGGCTAGGGCCCTACAGGCCATCAGAGAACGAATGACCGAGGAAAATGTCCTGGACGAAATGTTCTCCGTCTTTACATCCAAGTCAGTGATCTTCATAGTGTGAGACCATCGCTTACAAGGATGAACAGATACCCTGATGTTCGAAGGGTCCAACTTAGTGCCCTTCAGGATCACCGTGGGTCACCTACGGTCAAGAAGGCGTTTCTCAAATCGTTGCGAAAGTACAGTAACATGCCTCATGCGGAGCCTGTGCTCTCAGCCTTCTACGACTGGTTTGTGGCGTGAAACTAGGAACTGAACTCTTTCACTACGAACCCGTCTCATGTGTATTGTGTACCAACGACGATTTGTTCTGTAACTGTAGTATAATTGACCATCGTGATGTGAGGATGCTAGCGGCGTTGGCGTGAGCGAGAGGTAGGGTTTTACGCAAGCCTAGTAGGAGCTGCAATGCGCTGGCGTGGCAGCATTCGTTGGCATGCATGCATCACACACCATCCCCTCGACGCAACCGATTAAACTTGGGTAACATCTCCCGGAGATACTCGGCATGTTTAATCCGCAAGTCGATCTCCTGGACCTTGCCTCTACCACTCCAGATCCGTTTCTCCGCAGCAGGACCATACACGGAAGTGTACTCTTCCAAAGTCTCGTCCTCGGTCGGCACCACCAGACAACTTGCACCGATGACACAAAAGTTGGATATTCGCACCGTATGATGCACGCGCGCGCGGGTGGAGATGGTGTTATTGTCTCCTATAGAAGGTGACTCGACGCCTGGAAAAGAAACGGTGAAAATGGCGTCGGCCTCGACGGATAACAGGGAGGAACGAAAAACGTACGACAGCCGATTTCGAACAAGTTGTTGTCTCCGATGCGCATCACCTCTTTGCGACGGTTGACGATGATAGCAGCCTCTTCGATGATGCAGCCCGAGCCGATTATGATCGGCCCTCCAAGAGCAAAGATGGTGGCTTTGGGATGGATTACAGAGCCTGGTCCGATGGTGATGTCGCCTTTGAGATCGACATCTTGACAAACGACCGCCTTTGAATGGATCGTAAACTTGTCTCGTCTAGTAAGACACAAAAGATCAACGGTCGCTTTCCAAACGAGATTCGATGTGTTCACTCACATGGGTGGCATCAACGACTTGTTATAGTCGAGTCTACTAGAGCGTTTACGTTTGCATTAATGCACCAACTTACTAGTATTTCGTGCAGTCTTGTTCCTTGCCCACTGGTATATTCTATCCCCTCCCTCGATACCACCTCTCTTCAAAGATTGCCGTAGAGGGTTTACAAAAATGTACTTCGGTCAGTAGCCTTCGTGGCAACAATCATTGTCATCTAGATGGTGATACATCTTCTCTCTACAGAGACGTTCCGATCACAGTTCCATTGTTAATGAGTTTACCGTGCTGCGGCTAAATGGCTAGATGAAAACAGGACTCCAATTGGTCACCAATGCTCAACCCCTTCCAGTAAGTTTGAATATATTGCCGTTTCCGATATCTTTGTTTCATAGGTATGGCATTATCATGTTTGAAGATATACGGTTACCTACATAGACGGGGATGGGTTGGAGTGTCCGGTCACGTCGAGCCAGCACTTGTCTTGTTCCTCTCACATGCGATTAGGCGAGCACTCTAGATCGACCAGTCTGACGCGTTTATAAGTTAACGCGCACATCTGGTTTTGTTGACACACGGTTTCCGGAACTGTCGCCTGGTCATACAAGACAGCCATCGATACAATTATCTGTCCCTACATACTATCAAGCTAGTCATATACCGACCCTGAGACCGCTCTCACACCTGGGGCTCTTCCTCCCGGCCGGGACTGTGCAAGCTATACCTTTGTGTGGGTGGAGTCCTCCCCTGGGTCCTCGCTGGGAAGACATCCATTCTCGCAGCCAGTGTCTCGGCTACCAGCATCATCTGGTCGGATAACTTGGCAGCACTCGTTCCTCCTTCAGTCGGACAACTTTTACACATGTTCCGCTCGACGTACGGTATTTCAGTGTCTCGCCAACTGCCAAACCGCCAATTATACGCTCCTCCTGGACCAGCTACAGGAATCGATGGAAGTACAGATTTGGATCCTGTATACGACACGTCATTGTTTGACCTTGCATCCTTCCTTTATGACCCGAGGACCATGACCCAGCAGCCCAACTGGTCAAATGTGACTGGCAACAACTCATCGAGCCGCCCTTCTACAACCTCCCCGTTCATGATTCAGGAACGGATGCCAGGAATTTCACAAATGGGGGGACCGGGATGGTACTATCGAACTTGGCCAGGTTCTGTTGTCTACCTGTCTCAGTGCACGGTTACATTCTACAAAATTTTGCTTTTGAACTTCAAAGACACGTATGCAGTCGTCAGCTCATCGCTCATGATTTTCAATACCACATCTACAGATTGATTGCATGGATGATATCAACATCCCTTTTACCTTAAATCCACGATGTCACAGGATCCGAGATACAGTTAACGAATCCTTCGAGCGAGCTGCCAGTGCGGACTCGAAGAGATACCTGTCAACTCCTTCACGAAATCAACTTCCAGTGCTATCCGATTGCGCCAGTGCCGCATTCCTCGCTCTGCTCTACACCTATGGCGTCGTTGCGCTGGGTGTCGTCCCATGCACGTGCTCCTTCGCTGCCAATTCAGTGATCATCTACTTGGAGAAGACCACGATGGCATGCTGCAGATGGTTCAGCTGAGGCTAACGGATCCAGTTGCAGCTGTGGCCGAGTGGTTCACTAACAATGCGGACGGAAAGCCAGGGTTGAGAGACTCCAGGAAGGCAAAGGACTCGAACGATTGGAGACGTACACTGGAGACAGATGCACCCGAATGTGTAACCCTGATAACCAAGAAAGCACCGCACCTCTAATTTCGAGGGCTGCTTCATGCAGAAGCTGAAGACTGGTAGTGAAATAATTGTCTGATGTGTAGAAAGGATTATGTGGCTGACATTCGCACGTGATTATAATTGACGTCACAGTTAGGAGCACATGCAAGCAAGGAAAATGTATAAATGCCTGCCATCCGTTCGCTTGATATCGCTCTCGTCCATAACATGTCCCGCCATCTTGTATCGCGTTCGACACGCCCAGGAATATACCCCGGAGCCTTCCGTCTCCCCATCGTAAGTGGCATGTCACCTTAGTGAACGTCATGTCTGACCCACTCGAACGCAGGCACCCAGAAAGCTGACGACAACACCACCGCCGTCATCCCAAGGACAGCCAGGTACTGCTCAGAAGCCACCTGCTCATCCAGAAGGAAGTAACACCTTGATCATCCTCTCCGCTCTTGGTGCACTCGGAGGATTGTACTATTACTACACCCGCGGAAATCCCGCAGTCGATCGCGAAACTGCCAGGCGCAAAGAAGAAGAGTTGGAGAGAAAGGTGAGGGAGATGGGTGACGTAGGGAAGAGCAAGGTGGAAGGTGTAGCGAAACAGGGTCGGCAAGATTATGATCAGGCCAAGGTAGGATGAACGGATGCATTGCCGTCGGATCCTCCTTCTCATGAAGGGTGCGTGGTAGACTAATTTACAGGATGCTTCCTCTGCCGCACGCGCCCGGGCTACGGAGGCAGGCACGGATCTGGCGGAACGAGCGCATTCCAAATTCGACGAGTTAAGAAACACAGCGGAGCGGAAGATGAGCGACGCTCGTGATCGCTCGGAGAAAAAGATTGAAGAGAACAAAGACGAGGTTGCGCGTCAAGCACGCGAGACCGAACACAAAGCCCGCGGCTGGTTCGGATGGGGTAGTTCAAAGTGACCTCGTTGATGGAGCGCAGACCTTGGTTGATCGAGGTCACAAGTACCGATTCATGTATTTCCTTGTCATTTCCCTCACTGCACGCCGTCACAACTCTGTACTTGGTATATCAATACAAACCCTATTGAACCTGGCTAAGAAAACGCGCACGCAGCATATAACTCCATGGTAAATATACCGGAAATAAGATCATTAAGCAATATGGTACTAATCAAGTTGGCTTTTCGAAATGTGCATGCTCCCCCCACCGCTCCCAAGCCTGGTCTCCGACGTGTCTCACAGCGCGTAACACCTCTTTTCTAATCGACTGCCACCCTTCTCGTCGGATGGTCTCGTACGAATCAAACAACGTCCATGATCGTGAAGTGGGGAGTGTGCCACTGAAACACGAGCTCCCTTGGATCGGTGTAAACTCGGGGTATAAAGGATCATAGTATGTCGTATAGAAGAGGCGACGGGCCTCCGCATGAGCATATCTAAAGGAAGGGGGGGGGATCAGATCAGGATCCAGGCATGCAAATATTACGGTAGTACCTCCACAATGCCAGGACAAATAGTAACTGGAGAGCGATGCAACAGTATATGATGATCCTGTTCAAGGGTTTCTTGGTGGTCACTGGCTGTGTAAGGTGTGAATATCACAGAAGCACGCAGGTCCCAATGTGCATACCAGAAGCCCACGTGTCCAAGTGGAGAATTTGCTATTGCGTTGCAAATCGTGCTGTTTAGCTATCTCTAGTTGGAGAGTGTGAGCGAGCTGGTTCCGGGCGAGCCGCGCTGCGTGGGACACTCCTTCCAGTTGCTCAAGATGACTAGTGTTGAGCTCGAGATCTTCAGTTCTATTGGTTGATCAGGTGGTTCATTCACAGCCCCATAGCAGATGTAAAAGAAAACCAACCTGTCAGCTTCACTCAAGCTCTCAGCCAGGTCCTTGAGTGTCTTCCTCATACGGGCTAATGCCTCAGCATGGCCAATCGGGTTGTCATCCGAAACAACAGAATTATCTGCTTCAAACGACCTATTTCCCCTATCTTCTGGTGCGTCAGGGGTCTCCGCAGCATCATCAACTTCCTTTCCCATAGCATCAACAATTCGCACCAAACTACGACGAGGGGTGGGTGGTGATGGGGTTGTCTTCCTCTCTGCATCCGCATAGGCATTCGAGAGATCTACCACTGGTTTTGCGTTCCCTTCTTTGTCAACTCTCTCTCGTCCATAAGCGTCTACCAATCGAACAGCTGGGGATTTTCGTAGCGACCGCGGAGATGGCCCATTTTCTCGGGAGACCGGTGTCGTGGGCCGTTCTGGGGTGGTAGGTCTATGTGACACAGGTATTGTCATCGTCGGCTGGGGAACTTCATTTACAACTGGTAAATCAGCATTTGCCAATCTTATAGCAGATAAAGGTGAGTTTGGGTGTCCTTCCGTCGCCGAAGTCTCTGATTCGGCTACATCGAAACGAACTTTCAATAGGCCCTTCCTCCTGCCAAGCGACCCAAACTGAGACTGGTCCATGCCATTGCCTAGGAGCGCAGATTGGCCTGGTGTTGCCATCCATGCGCCCGGCGGCGCAGGCGTGCGCAAGGGGAGAGATCTTGCTCGTGACAAGGTTTCCATCGGGGTAAGAAGTCCATCTTCGCCTGGGTTGTCGGTCGCAGTTGCGGTGCGCGTGTGGGGGTAGGTGTTAGTGCGGGGTAACGGGGTAGAGGTGGATGCTGGAGGTGTCGACTCCAAAGGAAAAAGAGAAGACGATCTGTGGCCGAATTTGGGTGGTAATGGAGTCGCAGCCCAAGCACCAGGTGGTTTCGGTGTCTTAGTCAACGTAAAATTTGAGTTGACATCCACACGTCGGTCCTTGATGGGCGTACCCCCAAGCGCATCATCATCCGACGATAACGGTGGACCAGGAAGATCCGGAAGGTCGTGTGGGGGGGAAGGCGTTTGAAAGTCTAAGATAGAACTACCGAACGACATTTGACGCGGAGGTGTAACAAGAGCAAACGAAGGGGACATTTCGGAAGTGGGTAATTGTGACCCCGTACTTGCGGGGGGAGTACCTGGAGGAGTTGCACTGATAGACGGCTCGTTTGGGGAGATGTTTGGAGTTTGAAGGGACGCTTCGCCGGGAATAGAGGCCAGTGCTCCCAATTGTGGGGAACCTTGTAGAGAGGGTGATGTTAACACTTCCGTCTCAGTGTCCGTCTCAATCTCCTCTGAAATGGGATTTGGAGGATTACTTTTTGGTGTGGTAGACTGAGGAAGACCAGCGATGGGCTCGTCATCACTGGCTAGGGTAGTGTTACAGCTGATCCAGGATGTGAAGGTAGATGATAACACACCTAGTACTATATTCTCCTGACTCCACGAAGCTCTGGCCGCCGGGGGTTCCTCGACAACTTCAGTCAGTCCGTTCTGATAATCCTGTGGGAAGGAAGATTCATCACCCACGACATGCGTGAGGCTCATATCACTAGTTGCGTGGCCAACATTCGAGAAGCTTTTCATTCGAGAACGCACAGGTATGTGACTGGACGTGATAGCTTCTGATGGCTTGCTAAATGGTCGAGAACCAGGAGTGGGGGAGAAAGTACCTTTGCGATTATCTACGGGATCATCTAGTTCAAGGGGGGGGAGAGGACTGCGGGCAAAATTCCAACCAAATTTTGAAGTGAGACCTGGCGATTTACTGGGACTGAAACCATTCAATGATGAGGATTGAGTAGGCCCAGTAGTACCTTTGTCGACGCCCGAGTCTAAACGATCGCCCGACTTGTGTAACAAAGCAGGTGAGGTAGCGATAGGGATGTCCGCCTTTGGTGACGCGCTCTGTAGCTTGGTTGAGATCCGAGAAGTATCTCCGTGTCCATCAGAGTCTCCCAGACGAGTTATGCTTGGAGCGGCGCGAAGGGGATTGCTATCCTTGTTTTGGGTTTTAAGATGAGAAGCTGATGGAGATTTGGAAGTCGACCAATGAGGACGTGGAGAATTCCAGTTGCGCTCCCGCTCGTGTGTTACTTCTTCTTTCTCTTCCTGCTCCTGCTCCTTCAATGAATCGCGGCTGCTAGTTACGGAGGCAGGGGAATCCGAACGGAGGGATGTACGGGACGGATTTCGCTGAAGAGACGCGTGAGTTGGTGTAAGATATGGTATCGCAGAGGGTGATCGGGGTGGATGAGAATGTGAGTGTGAGAAAGAGTGATTCGAACCGGTACTCAAACTTGAGGAAGGTCGGGTTGGCGGATGGCGTTTGTTCCATTCTCGCTCTCGCTCGTGGTTTCTTTCTCGTTCAAGTTCCGTGGTCCGATCTCGATCTGGAAAACTATAAGGAAGGAGAAGAATGGGGGAGAAAATACTAACAGTCCGCCTGAGAGCCGATGGAACTTGGTCGAGAACTGTGATCATCGTCGAAGCTCCGAAGAGACGCAATGCTGCCTCGTCTTTCCAGGGGTCTATGTACAGGTTCGGCGGCACCGCTCTGTGACATCATAGATTCATGAGAGAATGATTTTGTGTGCGAATGGGAGCGAAATTCTTGAGAAAGACGACGATGGAGTTCCTGTGAGTGTCTGCGATGTACTTCCGGGGCACCGGACCCCGAAGAGAGTCTTGGGCGATTCCGCTCTCGCTCACGTTTGTGGTCGCGCTCCTCTTCTTGAGGGCGATGTTCACTATCTTTGATCAGTAATGTGAGTGTATGATGTCATGTACAGCAGAAAGTCGCTCACCGGTCACCCCGTTCACGGAAGACCTTGTCATTGAAGCTGTCGGTTAATCCAATGAAATCAATGGAAGGATACGTTGGATGCGTGAGTCAGTAACCTACAATGGGGCTCGTAGCTTGTAGGTCTGAGTTCTAGCCTTGAGTCATTTTTGCGTCCACTGAGTAACGAGGATGGACGCAAATCAGATGGTTTCGCGGTAGATTTTGCGACATTTGTAGCAGATGTTGAGACTACGTTATGTAAAGACCTAAGAGCTCTGGAGTGCTGAAATTGGAGCAATCATACCTTCATTCTCGGAATTGAGAACGTCACCCATTGCTCGTTGCATTTCCGAATCTTGTTCGAGGAGGTCTACTTATAGATCAGTCAAAAAAGCAATGCATTCTACTCGGGCGCATACTGGATTGGAAGCCCAGCTGGGATGATAACTGAAACGATGGGTGTGGAGCGATAGTAGTGGCTGGTGGTGTCACGCGGGCCGGGCGGAGTTGAGACGATGAAGTAGATGCCTGAACATGACGTTGGGAGTTGGACGTGCTTGTAGATGTTAGAGATGGCTCTGATTGCATGGACGCTGAATGCTTGTGCAGAGAGAATAGTCAAGAACATACGATCATGTAACGCCTGCTGAAGGTTTTGACCCATAAGTTGTGACTGGGAAGACATAAGTCGAGAACGTAAGTTATCAAAAGTGACCGCTGTCGATAACCGAAATGTAGAATCGGATCTTTTGCTAGATTCTGGTGCACAAGGTTACAAGATATGTCAGCGCTCTATGGGGCGACCACGTACTTGGGTTTTCGGCTTCGTCGTCACTCAAGCTTCGTCGGGCAGGTCTGCGGTGTCCTCTATTCCTATCGACCACCGGAGTGATTTCCATCGAGCTACCATCGAAGCTATTTCTGCGTGGACGACCCTTCCGTGGAGTATCTCCGGGCTCCCTGAGTGCATGAGAGAATATATCCTTTAAACTCCCGCGGGTGACACTGGAGGTGATGGAACCAACACGCGCAGAGTCAGCGACCGAGTCGGTCTCGGAAGGCGCTGGTGGAGCGATGGGTGTCGTACTCCTCGGAGATCTTGGTTCGCGGGCAAGAAGGGCGCGGAGACGAGCTGCTGGAGTCTCGGTAGGAGCAGGAGTGGCGTTGGTGGGACCAGAGAAGGACTTTGGTGTCGGGTCGGGATTGAGGGACGCGATGGGCTTGAGCTGCATACGAGGAGTGGGGAATTCGTCCCCTTCATCGTGTATGGCTGAGAAGGGTGAACGTGCCGAGGAAGGTCCGGGCTGAGGAGTTGCCTCTGAGGCGGCGTGAGGGGTTGGACTAGGCCTGAAGAGCCTGAGACGGGGCCTAAGGAGGGTGGCCGATGAAGGGGTATCCATATTGGCGTCGCGACGTGCCCGCTATGCTCGCCGTCCTGTTGCAATCCAACTGTTTTTGTCCTTCTTAATCAGGCAATTTCGAGACACACAAATCTCACTACGGATGCGTTAAAAAAATCAAGAGAGCATTAATTGCAGAAACTGCCAGTCCCATGAGGACTTCAGCCCGTGTCGCGGTTGTCAAACATATTCAATGAGTAGCACAAGACGAATCATGAGACCTTGCATTTTGAGTCCGGCAGAGGCGGGAAGATGAGACACCTCATTAGCCGGACCACACTTCGGATGACAAGCAAGTCAAAGTGCGCACAGTAGAGTAACAAAACCAGCACCGCGCCTGACTTGACGGTGAACCGGAGAGCACCGGTGTTGTCAGTCAGAGTGTCAAAGGTCACCCAGCTCATGATCATGTTCATCAGCTGTCTACCTGAAAAGAACTCGAACTGAGGCCAGCTCGGAGATCGCACGGCAATGGCAAGGCGGCGAATGGGCAGTTGAGTCGTCGCGGATGACCCAACGACGCTGTGCCACTGCCAGACGTCGTGAGAAACACCTCGGCGCACTGTTTTTGGTGCTCGCTGCCATTCGCAACCCAAATTTCCGCCAAAAACGTTCATCTAGAAGATCTTGATTGTCCACAACTGTACAAGTCCGATGCTCGGAGCCCGTGCGCAGCGCTGCTTGCCAATCGCTGCTGTGTGTGCCTTCATCTCACGCTGCTAATACGTACGTACACGGACAGACCTCGCCGACGGTGCGTGTTGTCGATGCTTAGCGTCATTACTGCATAGTTCTCCTGCAAGACAACCAAGGATTGGCCACGGACCTGTTACGGCTGCCATGGCGTATCATCTTAACCGAACAGCGCATTCCGGCGTGTCCAAAAGTTTTCTACTTAAGAAACGGCCCATTACCATTCCCCATCCCTCACCCTCACAGGTTATCAATCCATGAACGCACCTCACGAAAAAACATCTACCGCCGCCGAAAAGAAACTTAACGACTCGGAGAAACCTAACGACTTGGAGCTACTTGACAGTGACTCTCATTTCCCAGACGGTGACCTGACCGCTTGGTTAACTACATTCGGCGCGCAAGTATTCGTCGTCAACGTCACAGCTCGTGTCAACTAACGCGTTACCTTCAGCTTTTTGATCCAAGTTGGTGGCTTCGGGTAGATGATCCAGTTTTCAAGTGAAGCAGCGATCCTTACTCTCCTTCCGCAGATTCATAAACGCGTTCGGCGTCTTTCAAGGCATGTGTCTTATCCTTCTGATGGCACGCACTCACTCATTCCTACCCAGACTTCTACTCTCAGCATTACTTGACCGGTGTCTCGCCGTCTTCCATTTCGTATGGTGGCTCGTCTATAACCCATTTGCCTTTCTGATATCTTCGCGTTCTAGTTGGATAGGAAGCACAAATGCATTCCTAGTCTTATCTGGAGGACTCTTCTTTGGACCACTTTATGACAGGGGATACTTGTAGGTCCACTTCCCCTATGGCACATATATGCACATGATACTCACATCTATAAGCTACTGGTTGGTGATAGGTGGTTGCATCCTACAAACATTATGTCTCTTCATGCTCTCTTTAACACAACAGAATCAGTTTTATCAAGTGCGTATTCATCATGGTAATGCTTCGATTGTAACACGTCTCGTAGATTTTTTTAAGCCATGGCTTAGGCTTCGGTTTAGCTACAAGCATGAGCTACGTACCTTCGCTTGCGGTGCTGTCTCATCACTTCAAGAAAAGGCGTGCCGTCGCAATGTCCATCGCCACGGGCGGGACGCCTTTGGGCGCTGTAGCATACACTATTTTGCTGAATAACCTTCTGAGTGGGAACCTCGGCTTCGCCAACAGCATCCGCATCACTGCTGCAGCAAATACCGTGGTGTTGTTCATTGGTTGCGCCCTTATGCGAACCAGGTCGTTATATCCGAAGACACAGATGCACTATTCCCACGTGCTCAAGACATCATCTGCCGACTATCCGTATATATTTGCTTCCATCGGGTAGGCCGCGAACGATGTGATCTGATTAGCAGCAACGCTCACTCTCTTTCCAGGCTGTTTCTCTTTGGTGCCGGGTCCTTTTTCCCCATATTCTACATCCAACTCGAGTCATCCATGCATGGACTGGGTCGAGCATTCTCTTTTTACACGGTCCGGCCAGATTCTTGCCGTCATGAATACTATATACTAATTCCCTACCTCAGATTGTGATCCTCAACGGAGGTAATTTCATTGGCCGCGCCACCGCTGGTTTCGTTTCCGATTGGTGCGGTATCTCAACTACAGTCATTGGGACAACTTTGAGTTCCGGCGTCCTCACCTTTGCGATGGTGACACTCTCCACTCGCGCAAGTGCCGCAAGTATAGGTGCCTTCATTGGGTATTTCGCAGGTACTTGTTAGTAACTGTCTCTGTTTTCTTGATTGGCATCATGAATAACAAGTGGATCCAGACGTCGCTCTCTCTGCACCCCTTATCGCGCGCCTGACTTACGACTTATCCGAGCTTGGGTAAGCTATTGTATTCCATCACCGAGATTTCTTCTTATCCTACTTCTAAAGGGCACGTATGGGCATTTCACTCTTCATGGCAGGTACGTAGTGGAAGGTTGCATGTCGCATTTGTCTCACATTAGCTCAAAGGCCTCGGAAGCTTGATAGGTGAGTTTTTCGAGGTCCAATGTCTTCAGGCATCTAAGCGCTTGCAAAGGAACCCCTCTCGCAGGTGCACTTTTAGGATCGGATTACAGTTGGTGGAGACCGGCGGTGCTTTGTGGGGTGAGTTCATGAAGAGCACCTGCTATCGTCTCACACCTGATCTTTTGTCTGTGTCGAAGTGCTTTTGTGTCGCAAGCACTGTCATGTTCGTGACCACACAGCTTATCTTGCAGCATAGGAAGCAAGCAGGACCCGCCATTACTAAAGTTTAACGACTGGACAATGATTGGCAAATGCCATTACGCCACATGACTTAGTAGGATCGTACGATAAACATATGTGTGCAGCATTCAATGGGTTCGAATAGGGACCATTCCAGGCCTGGATGCCTTGGACTTCCTAGTTGGCGGACTGGTTCAGAATACTCACAATTTACATTACATTCACCTTCAATGAATGGCTACTGTTACAGTGAACATTACGATGGCAGCGAAACTTCCCCTCGTATGGGGCTCTGACAGGTAACCATTTCACACGTAACACAAAACAGCGTATTCCTGTAAAATACACCAATAAGACGCAAATTCGTCGCAGCAGTGACTCAAACCTTTTACCTTCACTTTCTTCTCGGTGTTGTCGTAGGGAATGAAACAGCCATCTCCGTATGTTTCACAAGCTTTTCCTGGGTGCACAGCACCGTGATGGGGTGCTTGGGCAACGTAGATGGGGGTATTATCTGGTTCCCTCCCACCTTCAACGGGTCGAGCACGGAGGGCTTCGAGCCTGAACTGGCCGGAGTACGTCACCCACTTGACAGCGCGAGAATCGCCAACGAGAATCTCGTATTTGTCAACCTGCAGGACGATCAAGTTGATAGTCGTATGTTAACAGGTACTTGAAACGCCTACATGGATCTCGTCTTTCTTGTACCCGATTACTGCTCCTTTCTTGAAGACACTAGAAGCTTTGCCGACGACTGATCAAGGTACAATCAAGGAGTGCCATCGAATCACCAGAATAGAACTCACGGAGTCCACCCTGGTAACCATACGAACATTAGCGGGCTGAATCAACAACAGCGTGGCGCGCGCAAACCTCATGATAAGCACGGCAGATGTAAAGGGCTTCTCCGCGCTCTTCTCCACCTTGGATGGCATCGCGGGGAATAGACCTTCCCTCATTCCAAATCCAGGCAACTGGTGCGTTGTATTTTCCTGCCCTCCATTGCTGGGTACGGACCTGCGAATCTTCGAACCAACGGCTTTGAGACCAACCGTGTACCTGTTTCTGTGAAACAATAAGCCTCCGAGGACAAATAGATTCTGAATGTCACTCATACCTCCTCCGATTTCTTTTCATGCTGCTTGTAGGCATAATAACCTGCACCGAGCGCTCCGATTCCTGCAAGGATACCCCCACCGATCTACTTAACATTAGATTATCGATTGACGAGGCAGATCTCGAGTACCTCGAGTTCCTTCTTGTGCTTGTCGATGAAGTCGTCCTGGGGCTTCTCCTGCTCTTGTGTGAATTGTACATCCTGTGTAAGGGTCTGGTACGATTCCCGGTCGGCTTCCTGGCGCTGCGTTTCCTGCCCATATCCAGGCAGAGGCTTGCAGTCTAGGCCCCACTGCTCCTCGCGATGCTGATGATGACCTCCTCCTTGGATGCGTCCCCAGAGGGCAGGAGTCACCGGGGGTGTCCAATCACCCTGATGTTTCTAAGTGAGAGCAGGGTCACTGGACCCCAGAAGACCCACCTGGGAGCGATGGGGTTGGATGATGTTGTACTCGAACCCTATATTCTGGCGATCAGATCTAGTGAGACGGATGACAAGAATGTGAACCTTCGAACTCGACGACGTCGCCGTAGTTGTACTGTTCACCAGGTTGCCATTGTGGAGCCATTGTGCGACTAAAGAGATGTGAGAGTGGACTGTTCAGACTCAGAAGAGGTGGTGCAAGGAATGGTGGCTCAACCGGCGGGTGAGTTTATATACCTACGCACGAAGGCGATGCGGAGGGTTGCGGGTAATGTCGCGGCACAAACCACGATCGAACAATCGATACGAGTAACCGCTTCTGTTTCTTTGCGCCGTACCATCTGAGGACTAGCCTTGGCACGATGCGACGTCACCGTGCCAAGATATCTCCTTGGATGCGACTGTCAACTGATCTGTTATCCGATTCAGCGAAGCCAGCGGAGTAATTAATCACTTGTCATGAGCCATTCGGCTGGGCTGCCGGTGGAGTTTTGAATCATCATATGAGCCTCATCAGCTGGCCCCCAAACCAGCAGATCCATACAAGATGGGATTACCGAATGGTGGGTGCGGGCAGCCAGACTTGAAACAGCGAGTGTGATAATGAACCCTATGGCCAGCGGAGATGTAATACAGCTTATGTCTGGCAACGGTTGCTCTTCGTCGATTCCTGTCAGCTTCGGTTCCAATGAGCAGCACAGCTGAAGCTGTCTTCCGTATCGCGCCAACACTGCAAAAATATGACTGGGGAAAGATCGGAAGTCAATCCAAGGTCGCCCAACTTGCTGCAGGCGCAGGCATTCTCGGTTTCGTACTCGATAGCTCGACGCCCTATGCAGAGGCAAAGTCGTTCATGATCATCGTCTACTAGTGACTGACGACTTTCCCCAGCTATGGATGGGCACCCACGTCAAATCACCTTCAGGGGTAGTCGGCTCGCGCTCGAATCTCGCAGATGTCCTGGCTGCGAACCCACACCTCATTGGGGCCCGGGTTTCTAACAAATTTCCTACCTCTCAGGGAAACCTTCCCTTCCTCTTCAAGGTCCTCTCGATCAACAAGGCCTTGAGTATTCAAGCACACCCTGACAAAAAGACTGCGGAACAGCTGCATGCGAGGCAGCCAACGGTTTATACAGGTAAAGATGTACTTACTCCTGGGGATGTCTTGATCTCATTCAATTTCAAGATGACAACCACAAGCCCGAAATGGCGATTGCATTGACGGACTTCAGGGGCTTATGCGGATTCTTGCCCATCCCGGACATCAGAACATACCTCAGAAACGTGCCAGAGCTCCGTGCACTAGTTTCAGAGCAAGTCGCGAATCGCTTTCTCTCAACAAAGGGTATAGACGAACGAGAGCAACTGCGGAATTTGTTTTCAGCCCTCATGCAAGCCGATCCGAACATGATCAAAGTCCAGCTTTCACGACTAATATCGCGCTACAACGCTCAGAGCGAACGAAACGACATCGAGAACCTTGTCCTTGACCTGAACAAACATTATCCAGGAGACGTTGGAGTGTTCTGCCCCTTTATGCTGAACTACGTCAGGTTGGAGACCGGACAAGCAATTTTCCTCGGCGCGGGCGAACCACACGCCTATATCTCTGGAGGTAGGGTTTTGTTGTGAAAACCTGCAGGCGTCAACGTTCACCATGGTGATCAGACATCATGGAGTGCATGGCCAACTCAGATAATGTCATCCGAGCAGGTCTCACTCCAAAACCAAAGGACATTCCTAATCTCATCGCTGGTCTTACCTACAAGGCTGCTCCTTGGTCCCTCCATATGGTCCACCCGTCCACCGCCGCAGGTTCAGCCACCATGACTTACGACCCTCCCGTCCAAGAGTTCACGGTTCTTGCATTAAACCTAGTGCAAGGAGGATCAGAGTCCCAGAGTGCAATCAATGGACCGTCGATTGTCATCGCCACTGAGGGGGCTGGCTTCATTAAGTGGGATCAAGGTAGAAAATCCCTAGCCCTGAAATCAGGGAATGTTGTTTTCGTGGGGGCCAACGTCCCTGTTTCTTTTAATGCTCTTGACAGCCTGACAGTGTTTAGAGCCTATGTCGACTAAATGATGTGAGTTTTTTTTTTCGATTAGAATGTTACCCAATACATAGCCCAAGTAAACCGAAATTATCATAATTCTCCCGCAACTCGCTTCTCAATGATATTAGCGATATTTGGACCGTAGACTGGTATTTTGTCTCCTTGAAATCCGTCCGGATACTTCACCTGGGGTGTGTTCCCTCCTGTGAAATAGCTAAAAGTGGCCCCTTAGTGGTGTCTGACGTCTAACAGAACGCACTCACGTATCATCCCAAATGCCAAAATATGCCATCCCTAACGCACGTGTTGTCCATTCGTAATCATGAGCAAAGCCCCCTGGGTAAAATATCTCAATCACAGCAGACACATTGGTGTGCGCCATCAAAATGAGGTGTGATAGGCCATTACCGTGTACTCCAAGTAAGATCTGTGTCCGAGTCAGTCGCAGGGCCACGGTGTATGAATTGACCCACCGTCGTGCGTGCCGCAAGTCGGACCTGTTCATCTTTGGTCATTTCCTGGGCCTTCACCACATTCAATTCCCACTCTTTGCCCGCGATGTCACCTCTCGTAATTTCCGCGTTCTTCTTCTGTACAAGGTCCTCCAGACTCTTAACCAGTACCTCGTGGTCTTCGGGGATTAAGCGACGCCGAGAGGCTTGACGAGAGATGTATGTGATCACAATTTTTTCGGTCTCTTCGAAGTCATCCGGCGCGAGATTTCCCAAAGTATCACCATCGCCATCTGCAGTCACACCCGCGAACCGCCAAACAGCATATTTGATCGACCTCCACCACGAGCCATGCTTATCCAGCTTTGAACGGGCAACCAGGGCGTCGACCGATTCACTTGCAGTACGGTGATTCTGCGAGCCGCAAAGCTTGCCTCTGAAAGCCGCCGACCGATCCGCTAGTAGAAGGTAAGGAAAGTGCCAAGCACGACGAACACCTGAATCGATGCTAGCAGAAGTAGCAGCAACGCGATCATCCCAGTCGGCATCGACTTCTACCGTTAAAGAAGGGAAGGCAGCACGCAGGAAATATCCATTGAATCCTGGTTTGTCTCGCCACCCCAGGCTAGATGAGTGAGGGAAGATGGCACGATGAATCGGAGGAGGAGGTTCAGGATGCACTGCGCCTGTCCAGAGCGACCAAGCTCCGAATAGAAGCTCAGCGCAAAAGTGATAATAGTGTGCCAGAACTGGATCGTCATTAGCTCAGACTGAAGCGGGCCGAATGCAGACGTACACTGCGGTGGATCATTGAACAGAAGCTGGTAGACAGATAGGTATTTAGCAAGTCAAAGATGACGATAACTACTACTAACCGTATTACCCTCGACTGACCAGACTCTACGAGTGGAAGAATGGTTTCCCCACCACTGAAGCGCTTCCTCAGGACTTAGGATATCCATGTTCCATGGTGTAGGTTCGCGGAGTGCCTTACTCTCTGCGGTGTTTTGTGCGGGAAGACCGGTCGATGTCATGTACCTCGCTTCGGGGAACGAAGATGGAGAAGAAGTTAGGATCAGAAGAGTGCCATTTGCCATGTAGATATCACGGAACAGAGTCCATCCAGGAACGTGTTCTATTATGGTGGTTTCTGGTAGTGCTGCCACGTCTCGGAATGAGGTACGTTGCTCTCCGGAATCACCACTCGGATCCGAAGGAATAGAGACAAGTAATCTACTGGCGTCTTGATCGTCCTGTGGTGAGTGTTCATTAACCCCAGGTTCACCGTTGGCTTGTTGGTGGAACTTTGAAGCCTTTACGATGGATTGCGAAGTCAGCGGTGCTATAGTTGTGAAAAAGTGCATCAACAAGGCACCGATGAGGAAGAGGATGGCATCGCGACGTGAAAGTGTGCGAATAAGAGGGGGCATTGTCGTCAGAAAGAGGTCACGACGAAAAAGCTGACTGGAACGTAGCGAACAAGAGCAGGCGCCTACTCTCCACTTACGCAGCATGGGCAGGAGTACTCCATATGTCCGAATATAGTGTCGTATACATTTAGGGTTAGTCCCGCCGGGAATATGCACGAAACAATATAGTATTCAAGACGGGGAGTGGACATACATGCATGACACTTGAAGCTTGAAGTAGCTTCACGCCCAGACCAAAAGCCTCAGGATGGTCGCCAGGGGTGTCGACGTGGTGCATGTCAGGGATGCGGGTAGAGACAACGAGCATGATGCAAATGCGGCAAACAAACACCACGCTCGGTCCTTGTACGTCACAAGACTGAGGCTAGATTCTGTGCTCGATGAGAGCTCGCCGTAGTACTCAAGAAAACCTCGCTTTCAAGCCATTGTGCTGATACCCAACTTGAACCTGGTGAGTGAGAAAGGGCAGACTTTGTGATTATGCTCTTATCAAGGAACACTTGGCTCTATGATATTAGGGAATGTCGTTCGAGTGCCCCGTTACCTGCACTAAGCGGAGACCAGCGTTGCAAAACTTGGTTTCACCATGACACAAACGTGACCACGCCATGGTTCACACTTATGCTTACGTTGCAAAAATTGTGAGCTTTCAAAATCCGCTTGTTTCATTTCAGCTGTGACCCCGAAAGCATCCGTCGGCGTGGGACAACATTGAACACGTAATGCTGGTTTACCTGTGAGGGCCTATGGCATGATGATTGATCATCGAGTGGCTGCCAGTGAATTGGGCAGTGGCCCTGGCCGTCGGCTACCGGTCGAGACTAGTGTTCACCCAAGTTTCAAATCATATTCAGTTGCTTCGAACGTGGAAGTAAGGTCAAAGTCTTGAGTTTACCACAAAGCGAACGCGCGACCCTGGCAGAACGGCTGGTTTATGTAATCATGTATCCCAGGCCCTCCCGCTATGCTCGCCCTCGTCACCATAGGACTGGCACTGACCAGCCTCGCTTATGCTTCTGTCATCAGCCATGTTCGACCTATGGTAGTATGGCATGGCTTTGGTGATTCATATGCATCGCCCGGCATCGTCCAGTTTGAAAGCGAAGTGAAGAGAATGCACCCTGGGATCTTCGTCCACTCTGTCTACATTGACCAGGATGCAAAAGCGGATCAACGTGCTGCAATCGTGAGTGCTGTATTCACTCAGGAAGGTTCGTCTACAAGGAACCCCCAGTATGGAAATGTCGACCAACAACTCGCCATTGTCGCTGAGCAGCTCAGCTCGGTTCCAGAGCTCAGCAGAGGGTTTGATGCTATCGGTTTCTCTCAAGGCGGCCAGTTCCTGCGCGCATATATAGAGCGAAATAACACCCCACCTGTGCACAACCTCGTCACTTTCGGATCACAACATATGGGCATCTCTGACCTACCACTTTGTAGCCCCTTTGACTTGTTCTGCCAGGTCGCTCGCCGTGCCGCGAAAGCTGGGGTATATACCAAATGGGCGCAGGAAAATTTAGTGCAGGTTGGACGAAATTGACTGCTTCATCTCATCGCTTATGCAAAACTCAGTCATAAATCTGACAGGCACAATACTTCAGGGATCCAGCACAGTTGTCTTTGTATATGTCATCAGGCAGCTTCCTCGCCGATATCAACAACGAAGTTCTCCTCCCGTCTGCGAGACAGCAAGCCTATGCTGAAAATCTTGCATCACTACAACACCTTATCCTCGTCCTCTTTGATGAAGATGAGACCGTGGTCCCCAAGGAGAGTGCATGGTTCGGATCCGAAGCTCCGCCAGAGCAAGATATGCGCTACGGGTCCGATCGTTTTCCAGAACAGGAGCGCCTGGGGCGACACGTTGAGGAGAAGACCATCGTGCCCATGAGGCTCCAGCCACTGTACACAGAGGATTGGATTGGTCTTCGCACGCTCGATGAACGGGGTGCCGTAGTTCTGGTCACTTGTCCGGGGAGACACATGCAGTTGACAGGATGCTGGGAGAGTTTGGGGGAGAAATGGATTGGAGGTGCCATATGAGCATGCCATCGGTGCAAAGTTTTAAGTAGTCACGTGTTACATATGTCACATGTCACAGTGTCCTCACTCACACACCCATCGTTTTCCGTATCAGCTTTTCACCGAGTTAACATGTCGGGCGCAGCAGCATCAGCGGGAACCTCCCGATTCTCTGCCTTTATGAACCACCCAGCCGGTTCGTATTCCGTCTCATAAAGGCCTTATTTCCGTTTATCAAACGATGTGGTCATTCCGCTCGCGCAAATAGGTCCCAAAACCGTGTTCTTTTGGGCTCCGGTAATGAAGTGGTGTTTGGTTGCTGCAGGTCTGAAAGATTTGAACCGGCCAGCGGAAAAGCTGAGTGTATCCCAAAACCTGGGTGTGTTTTGTGAATGACTCGTGCCACAATTCATATACTCATCCGCGTCTCAATGCCAGCATTGGCGGCAACAGGAATGATCTGGGTGCGGTATTCATTTGTCATCATACCAGTCAACTATAGCCTTGCCGCAGTAAGTTACGCATGACACCCTCAGGTTCCCAATGACCAATGTTCCAAGGTCAACTTGTTCGTGGGCGCGACGGGCCTCGGCCAACTGGCTCGTATTGCTCAGTAAGGAATCAGCTTGACAACTAGCGAAAGTATGCTCACCTATCGAAAGCTATCGCTATACAAACCCCCAAGTCATAGAGGGAGCAAAAGTTTAGAAGAAACCAGGGTCTCTACACTCGTATAGGCTTGTCCTTAGCTCCACGATACATTCCTCCTTCAAAGATGGGACATCATTGTCATAATGCCAAGCAACATGGGAATTATCTATGTGACCGATCCGATCCGTGCCGTTTACTAGAATGACCCCCCTCTCCACTCTGCGGATCACTTTGGGTGAATACACTCTTGGCTGCGTCCCACCATCCGCCTTCCATCAAGACACGATTTGCCGCCGCCACGATATCGGTCATAATTTGCTGAACGTCATTGTCTCGGACTTGCGTCGGATTGTCCGCATGATACTGCCATTGATCCTTAAAGGATTCCCATGATTTACTGGGGTGCTTTGAAGAGCGAGACTTTGTTCTTGGGAAACGTGAACCAGCACCATCACGGCCACCACCGTTCAATGCACTGAGGAAAGCAGCACCCAAACTCGACACAAGACCTCTCCCTCCACCATTCAGATCGGGATTCCCCATGTACCAACCTGCACTTGCTGCGAGAAGACCCAATATTGCTCCCCATTTCACAAACCAGAACGTAGTTCTGAATATCCAGGTTGTTGACCTATACAAGCTAACAAGTGCGAGATATGCCGCTAGGAAGCTGATGAGCGGTGGTATGATGGCTTGTGCATCCCACTCCCAAGGTTTGGACGCAAGGAGGGAAGAAAGCAGGGAGATAAAAGCAGTTAGCAGGGCCAGGGAGTGTGAGAGGAATGAAATGATGAACGAATAAAGTACTGGTGGGAGATGTTCATCCAAGAAATCGAGGAGGGGGTCCAGGAAGGCTGGCAGCTGTGGTATGTCTGACATGGTTGATGCCACGCAGGCAACTAGCGTGACGCCCGAATATCCCCGGTCACATTAACAGGATGACATATCCTTGTCACAGATATAAAATGTCACGCTGTATCGGGAGGTGAGTTTCCAGATTTTCCACCTCCGACGGGTTGTGTTCGCGCGGGCCGGGTAGCCAATCGGAATATTTCGGCATGACAGGACAGAGATCCCAATCACAGCGCCGCCGCCGACTCGGCGCAGGGATTTTTGAATCCAGTCGCATTTCAGAGTCCGCGGCAGAGGACAAATACCAACAAACTGGGATGTGTATAAGTTAGAGCGGTAAGTTGAATCATCTCCTTTCTCAAGAACTGTTACCTCTCCTCCATTGCTGTCAGTCTGTCCCCTCCGCCAAAGTCATTCCTCCCGTTATTCTTAGACATTACCATGAAACGCAAGCTTGACTTGGATTCTTCCGAGGACTACCCCCAGGTTGGCCTACTTTCAGACCTCCTATACCTCACGCGTATTTATCACCTGTCAGACTGTCAAGCAACTGAAATTGGTTCCGTTCCCCGGCTATGAGCCAGACCATGACGTTGCTATGTCTGATTCTTCCTCTTCTGACTCGGAGCAATTTTTCTCTGAGAGTCACCATGCCCGTCTCGTATCCACCGCTAGCACAGCAAGCAGTTCGTTTGGCGTGTCCGAGGCGGTCGATTACAATTCGCGTAAGTGCTTGTATTTTATTCTGATTACATGTGTTCAGGCTGATACTTTAACGTATCAGCACTCTATCCCAGATATAGTGCGCATCAGCCTGTTCTCGACCCTTCCGAGTCTCCCAAGGTCATTGGTTTGATGCAGCCCATCAGCACCTTTTCGCACCACGGGTACGTGAACTCTATGGACGCCTTATTACCGTAGTAATTTGACGACATACTGGCCTGGCCTCATTCATTCCTGCTTTGATTTTATCAGTTCTCAGTGCTCTCAAATACCGAAGCTTCGTGTCGCATGCTCTGCCGGCCTCGACGGTGCAAGAACAATGTGGAGCTTCTGCGAACAATGTGGCGCAATATCCATGGTTGATACCGATTAAGTTGCGACACACTGCTCACCCGGCTTTCGCCACCTTTTTCTTATCTTTTTTTTTATTTTACTGATGTTTCACTCATGCTTCCCTCTTGGACATTCTGCACCCGAAAACTCGAAAGCGCTTGTCGATGCAGCTATCCGGCTTTCCCCCTCCCTTCTTATGCCGATCACACTCCTCGCCTCACCATCAGCATCCAGGCACTTTCGACTCGACGTACTCCAACTCTCCCGAATGTTGACTCCGTCTCTGCTTCTTACATCCTACTGCCGCACTGCTACACCGGGCCTCCACCGACACGCCGTCTTGTACATAGTTGCTTTGATGTAAAACATGCCATGCTTGAGCAACCGTGCTTTGCCTTTCGCTATGAATTTGAGTGGTGTGAGAGTGATATTGCATGTCAACATTCAATATTTCACAGCCACAGATAGATGAACATCCGTCCCAAACCCCGTCATGACCCAGACGACACTGCTTCAGTACGAAGCACCTTGTAAGTCGATCTGTGACCGTGCATTGACTGCAGTCTGACACCGGCGAGGGCCTGTCCATGCCATTGACTGGTGCAAGTCTACAGCACCGGGCCACCAGTCTCGTCCTCGTTCGGCATTTCGTCTCGGCATCGCCTCCTTCACAGAGGATTATCGCAATCGGATCGCAATAGTCGGACTTCAGGATGAGCGAGTCCTTGTCGAGGACGACTATACCGACTACCCCGACTTTGTTACCCTCGTCGAGGCGAATCATGGATACCCCGCTACGAACTTGCAATGGCAACCTGCGAGCGCAGGCGGTTTTCCTTGGTCAGGAAAGGCACCATCGGCCGAGCTGCTCGCCACCACCGGCGACGCACTGAGAGTTTGGGAATACTTTGGAGATGCACCACCCGCTTCGTCCACATATGTAGGGAGACAGCCCGGTGGCGGCGGTCATCGTTTGACTCTGAAAACGGCTTTATCCGGAGTAGGCCTGCACTTTCCAGGTTCAAATTTCTGTACTGATCCTTGCATAGCAATCAAAGGTACAGAGCCAAAGTACGGGTGCACCGTTGACAAGTTTCTCTTGGAACGAAAAGGCACCTAGTCTTGTCGTGACATCGTCTATTGACACGACATGTACGGTTTGGAATATCGATACCGCAACCGCCATCACACAGCTTATCGCGCACGACCGGGAAGTCTATGATGTTGCCTGGCTTCCGGGCTCCACGGATATATTCGTCTCCGTTGGTGCTGACGGGAGTCTTCGTGCCTTTGACTTGCGGAGTCTAGAGCATTCTACCATCCTATATGAGACCCCCACACCGAAGGGCGCCCCCCCTCCAACACAGTCCACTCGCCTCCCAACATCCCCATTGCTCCGCATCGCATTTAATCCTGCTGACTCGAATTATATGTCCACCTTCCACATGGATGGAGCAGACGTGCAGATCTTGGATATGCGAAGCCCAGGCCAGCCGGTCATCGAGCTGAGAGGCCACCGCAGCCAAGTGAATTCGATGGGATGGAGTACCACAGATCGGCCCCTACTTGCCACCGCCAGTAAATGCATCTTGGCATCGAACTGTGAAACGACCTGACTAACACGTATAATAGGCGATGATTGTCAAGTGTTACTATGGGACCTTTCAGGTTATACGCAGACAGCGACTTCACCTCGTACGGCGAATTCACGACTGAACTCTCCTCGACCAGATGTAAAAAAGAGAATTGTCACTGACCCTATCATGGCGTACTCTGCGAGCAGTGAGGTGACGAACCTTGCGTGGTCGCCCCAAATTCCTGGGATGACGATGAACACCGGTCACTCAACGGCTCCTGGTGAATGGCTTGTTATTGCCAGTGGTAAATCGATCAAGGCATTGAAGGTTTGATAAATAGGACGGGGTGACCAACTGTCCGATCCCGAGATTGCGAGATTTACATCGACTACATAGCTACTCGTCTTGCATGTGCAGTGCGTATGTAGTACGTGCTTGGCTGTTCAAACGTTCACAAGTCGACCGTGTTGTTATGGTTTTCTTATCAAGATCCTTTCCCATCCGACTATTCATCCTCATTTCATCCTCACATTCCCAACAAGTCGGCCGCCTACCGCAGCCCCGTGATACAGCAGCTTGTCGAACCACATGCTCTCGAGAGTCATGGTTGGAATTTTTCGTTTCTGCGCCAAAACCGACTGACTTGCAGGTACTTCTTGCACCTTTCTGCGCGAAGCGGCGATAAGGCCGGAAGTACCCTAGGCGGTGGATTGATAATGGTATTGATGAACTTCTGGTTATCACACTGGCATATGTTCCACGCGATCACACGCGCAGATTCCTGATGCAAGGTGCCAGATGGGCCCGCGTTCAGAAATTCTAAGCGCCGGATCATTCGGCCATATGACGGCCTTCCCCCCGGTTTCCTTCTCTCTCCCGCTGAGCAACACGATGACCATTCATCCAGAGGCGGACGATGACCATCGGACAGCCCAGAGGAATCCTTCGGCATCAAGTTCATCAAATGCCAAGGAAAAGGTAGATGTTGAACGTGCCGATGCACTCGTCAGTGAAAACAACAAGGAAGAGGGAACTGAGGGAAGCGAGTTCCACAAGAAACTACGGACCATCTTTCTCATCGGCCTAGCCGCGTTGATCCTTGGTTGGTGGGTTTCTTCCACGGTATTGAAGGCCACGCGCGATAAATGGCAAGTGTACCGTTCCTGTCATTCATGCGTACTCAAAGTCCTGCAGGGTTGTACAGACGATCTTTGCCTGGTTCTTCTTAAGGTAGGTGCAAGAATTTGTAGGGGGTTTCAAGGGCCTTCTGAGTCCATTTTCAGCGTTATTGCGTTTCGGTTTATCCCAAATTCAGTGGTCACACGTCCAGTGGCCGCTGTATGGGTCCCTCTTGTTCAGGAACCTTGGTACCGTCTACCCCGCCGTTTGAGATTGCTCATCGGTTGGCTGTGCCTCTTCGGCATCGTTTTTGGATCTGCGTTCAGTTTCCCGCTTGCTGTGGTGCGCGGGAGTATCTAACGGTTCTTATCCAGCACTGACCAACGACACAGGACGATAATTATGGCCATAGAGCAATCTCCGTGTTGGGTTTGTTCGTCTTCCAGTGCGGTTTCTACCTCTCCTCCACCAACCGCTCTGCCATATGTTGGTATGCGCTATATCCTCTTCCTGGTTCACTCATCTGAGAAATATAAAGGCCCACAGTCATTGTCGGGCTATTTATTCAACAAGCTGTTGCCCTTTTCGTGCTGAAGACGAATGCTGGCTTCTCATTATTCCTTTACATTGCGGATCTGGCGTACGACTTCCTAACGCAAGCTTACGTTGGTGCACAATTCTTCTTCGATGCCCAAACCATCGCCAAAAACTGGTTCTTTGTCAACACTGTTTGTCGATAGTTTGTACCATGCTTTTCCGCAACACTAATGGATCACAGCTTTCAGCCATCATATTTTTCATCGCAACTGTGCAAATGTTTTATCATGTGGGTCTTTGTGGGTTTCTATCGAACCTGGTCCTTACTGACGTGTAACGATTCTAACGAAGCTCGGGGTCATGCAATGGATCATCAAAGGCTTGTATGTACGATATTCCGCACCACCAGATCCATTTACTCAGTCGAACAAGCGCGTGGTTCTTCTTCAAATTGATGAATGTCTCTGGTGCTGAGGCTGTCGTCGCCTCTGCCTCGCCATGGGGTTGGTCAAGGAGAGTCGGCTTGCATGGTCAAACCATACGTTAATATAATGACACCATCTGAGATCCACCTTGTCATGACATCCGGTAAGTGTGACTAGCTCGGCAGTTGAGATCGTCATCGACAAAAGCTACTTAGGATTCTCGACCATTTCTGGCGCGGTACTTAGTGCGTATGTGTCGCTTGGCGTTCCGCCCCAGAATCTTGTGACGTCTTCTGTCATGAGTATCCCTGCTTCAATAGCTATTAGCAAAATGCGTATGCCGGAAGTGGATGAACCTGTGACCCGCGGACGTGTTGTCATCGACCGCGGAGAGCACAAACCCGAAGATGCTCCTGTGAACGCACTCCACGCCTTTTCTAAAGGTGGTCTTTTTGGATTGACTGTTGCCGGGCAGATTCTGTGGGCTTTCTCCCTCTAAAGAGCATTCCACATGCTGATGTGGTGTGATGCAGGACAAACGTGCTTATCATTATATCGCTTATCGCAACAGTCAATGGCGTATTGACTTGGGTTGGCCGCGGATTCGGGATTCACCAGCTTACCTTGCAACTTGTTTTGGGATATATCGGATACCCGGTCGCATTCTTTCTCGGTCCGTGATGATGCAAGTTTACCCGTTTCAACCCGTTTCATGAATTTCCTAATTAGGTGTACCGTCTGCCGAGATCCTACGTGTCTCTCAGCTGCTTGCCACGAAATTGATTGAAAACGAGTTCGCAGCTTATCTTGGTGCGTAATTGGTTGGATCAGTGATCATATACAAATTTAAATTTGGTCCAGAACTTCAAGCCATCCAGGCCAGTTCTAATCCCCTCTCTCCGCGCGCATACACGATCGCTTCGTACTCGCTTTGTGGTTTTGCAAACCTGGGTTCACTGGGTATACAGATTGGTGTGCTCAGCGCCCTTGCACCGTCGCAAGCGAAACCCATCGCGACGCTCGCCGGGTCAGCCATGATTTGCGGATTTATCTCGTGAGCCTATTTTTTTGCATAAACATGCTCCAGCCTCACTGACCCACACCCACCAGGACTCTGCAAACTGCTGGAATTGCGTACGTGCCCCTGTCTTGGACTCTTGAATGCCATAATACTGATTGATTCTCGCAGGGGAATGCTGATCTAATATACTACTTGATTGTTATCTCATGGAAAGGTTGTTGGACGAAAGTTCGACCGCGTTTGGTTCCCATTGGTTGAGCTTTGTGTTTCCAGCATATAAATGCAATAAGCAGGCATTTGAATGAGGTTATATGCCACTTTTGTCGTGGATCTCCCCGAAAACTGTGCCACCATGCGGAATCCGCGTTTCCGATCTCGTTTGGCATTCATTTGTTTAGAAGGTTTTTTTGCAGTTGAACATCATCACTGTACAAGGTACTGAAGCTGATCGTTCTCTAGAGTCGCTCGAGCAGCATACTTGATTCAGGAAAGCACGGTGCTACCGATTATACGCGAACCTGGTCGAGTGGCAACCATATTGATGGAGTATTTGCACATCCAGTGAATATGGATACTCAGTCCGCCGATGTCGAACTCGCAAGGATCACTTGACAAAAGACTCGCTCTCAGCTACAATCCCGACTCTCTTGGCTGACCCGGAGGACTAATCATTGTCAGCCGCCAGCGTATTTATGACAATCTGAGCGCGATATCTATTACTCAGTGCAACCATGGCACCTACACCTTCACCCACCGTTGTCCATTCATTGGACTTCCCTTCGGGAAGACACCTTCATCATCTCCGTCGTCAATTACTGGGTTTCTCCCGTCATCCACCAGGGCAATCCTCAGCTTCAAATACTGAACGATTCAAGCCGCGTACACTAGACCCTACGTTACAGCCATCAGTGGTCCCCGAGGGTTCATCACAACCTCTATTTCCTCCTACCCCATCCGAGTCAGTCGTGCTTGTCCCCGAACCATCAGTGATCCCACCCGAGGGTAATAAGCTTCAAAGTCCAAATCAACCTGGAGATGTACCAGGAAATATCGTAGCGGCGGTCGTCGTTGTGGTACTTATCTTGGGCGGGCTCATCGGCTTGGTCGTCGGAGGGGAAATACTGCGAAGGCAAGCAAAGACCACAAGAATAAGAGTTTCTCCTCCGCTCTCAAGCGGTGTTGGACGCCGGAATTCCAAGTCCATCCAGAACGCGGCCGGGTCGCCACAGCAGCGCATGAAAACGGGCGGTGAAAAGCTTCCATACGACGAGAAAACGATAACCCCGCTCACTCGACCACCACCCGTTCTCAATAAGGAGCGTCAACGAAGGCTTTCTGACGTCTGGCCCATCCGCAGCTTGTCACGCGCTTTGTACAATCATCGATCGCGCCCACGGCAGGTTGCACGTAGTCGTCAACATTCCGCGCCGGCGGCAGGTCCACAGACGACTTGGTCTGAGTTCTCGCTTTACGTGGCGCCAACACGCACTGTCTTGGCTCGCATACCAGAAGAACGTGAGGAGGACTGTCAAAGCCAGACAAGCGGTGACATTGCAGTCGGCACCCTAGGGGTCACACTCCAACGACCGCTCGATTCTGACTCTGCGGTGTTGACCCCTCAAATGAAGCAATCCGAGTCGGCGCATGATACGCCGTTGGTGACCACAGAGCGACGTGACTCGCAGGATTTCCAGACCACATACACTGCAGGGACGAGGGACGAAGACGCCAAGTCGCTGGGAAGCTCGGCTCCCGATATGACTTCGGACGGTGGCGAATCAAGCAGGTCATCGATGGTATCGCTGGAGAGCCTTGAGGACGGGAATGATAGGGAGAGCTTGGGAGAAGAAGTATTTGAATTGAGACGTGCACAAACGAGGAGCATGCAGATGAACAAGGGGGTGTTGCTTTCTCTTAGCTTGAAGACTCTGCCAGATCATGGGTCGAGGCATGGGGAACTCGGGTGCGGTCCTTCACGATCACCTTCGACTGCTAACGTAGCGGAAGGAGGCAAGGACCGTGATGTTGAGCGGGGGCTGAGTCTGGCAATGCTTGGTGGGAGCTTTAGTGCGGTGGACCTGGACGAGTTTCCCTCACCACCTTCGATACTTCCGATGATTCCGAGTTTTGTTTCTGGTTTCTAGATTTTTGCCAATACAAATGGCATGTTTACCATATTTGGATATGTTTTTTTCGGCTCTGTGACTTGTGAATGCTAACCCCACTCATAGCAGTATGTGCCACCTTGGCAGCCCTTGCTTTCGGCTGGGCCGTATGTTATCGTGTTTCTACACGACCACCTCGCACCAATCCGCTCCGGAAACTGGCCGGACCACCTGTACGAACCCTCTTCGGAAACCACTTGCCCTTTGTACTCGAGTGCGTCGTTGCGCTCCATGTCTTTTATCTCGCGTTCACCATCATTCAATAGTCCGTCTAGGTCCCCCATGACCCATGCTCGGTATGTTGAGAAATATGGTAGGAACATACGTATCAGGGGACTCGGTCCGGTAGGTGGTTCCCGGCTGCCCTTGGAATGCAATTCATTGCATGTTATCACAGTGGGATGACCGTCTCCTTCCACTTGATCCCGTCTCTTTGTCCCATGTGCTCAAGAATAGTACCATCTACGAGAAACCATGGCAGTCACGTCGATTGATCACCGATCTCATTGGCTGTGGCATGCTGGTCGCAGAAGGCCATATTCACAGACGTCAACGAAGGGTTGCTACCCCTGCGTTCTCCAATCAGAACTTGAGGGCACTCGTGCCACTCATGTTTCGCAAGGGAAATGAGCTCCGAGATACGTGGCTCCAACTTCTAGACAAGTCCACTAGAGAGGAGGGCATCGAAATCGATGTCTGTGATTGGATCAGTCGGGCCACATATGACGTGATCGGCCTAGCGGGTGAGATATTTCTCGTTCGGCGCATACGAAAAAAAAAAAATACAGTTAAACAGGGTTTGATTATCACTTCAACGCTATCCAAAACGGATCGGATGAACTTTTTTCTGCATACAAGGAGATGTTTGAAACTGCTGGCGCGCAGCAAAATGTATTCCGGTTGATACTTGGAATGCATTTCCCCATTCTCAATGTATTATTCGTGAGTAGGCACAACACAGTTTCATGGTATTCCTTGACGCACCTTTCTCACAGCCTGATGAACGAGTCAAGATTTTGAAACATTATCATGCTGTCATTAACCGGGTCGCTGGGAAGCTCATTCAGTCGAAGAAAGCCAGAATTATGGAAGGCGAAAGGAATGACGTCGGATACCCTGGGGTGGATCTACTAAGTCTCATGCGTGTGTGATTGACGAACTCTTGTGTGAGAAGCTCAATTTGACAATACCCCCTAGTAAAATCAAACCTGGCGACAGATTTGCCCCCTGATGAGCGGATTTCAGACGAAGACATCCTTCACAACATCAATACATTCATGTTTGCGGGCTCTGATACCACTTCAGTTGCTCTCACGTGGACTTTACTTCTGTTGGCAAGACATCCTGAAATCCAGACTCGCCTTCGTGGTGAACTGCTCGGTATTGTGCCATCGACGCCACTGTCGCGTTTGACCACTGAGGAAATTGAATCCTTACACGATGTCTTATCCAATCACACCTATCTGGATCACGTAGTTCGCGAGTCATTGCGATTCGTACCACCAGTACATTCCTTCTTGCGCGTTGCTACACAGGATGACGAGATACCGACATCATACCCTGTCCATCTCCGCGACGGAAGCATATCGCATCAGAGGTCCATCTATATAGGGAAGGGGGACTTCGTTCACGTACCTGTAGAGGCTTTCCACCTGGATAAAGAGATTTGGGGCGAGAATGCATGGAAATTTGAGTGAGTGGTGTGGTCGAGAGCGTTAATGAAGTTACGCTCATGGCCGACTTTGGTTGTCAGTCCCGAGCGCTGGGATCAGTTGCCCGAAGCTGTCGAGGCGCTGCCAGGGCTCTGTTCCAACCTTCTGGTCTTCTCGGCCGGTCCTAGGGTATGTCTTTCGTCGGACGCGGATGGACACACATGGTGACTCACATATCTTTCTAGTCCTGCATTGGCATGCGTTTCTCGACGATCGAGATGAAGACGTTCCTGTACATTCTTCTATCCAACTTTATCTTTACCGAGACAGAGAAGGAGATCTACAGGGTCAACGCGTAAGTGCCGCTTTCTTTCGCTCTGCCACATAATAGTTTGTCTCAAGGGTTTCTCAGCGTCCTCACTCGTCCCTACGTCTCCGGTCAGTTCGAGAAAGGTAGCCAGTGTCCACTGTTAGTGAAAAAGGTTGAAACTTAAGCTTATCGATTCATAAAACTATTCGTTTTGTGATATTTGATACTATGACGCATTTGTACATCAGAGACTCGTATCGCTTGTAATCATCTCATTCGCTGGTAGACAGTCAATTCGTCAGCCAAGCCGACGGGGGGTTCACTCACTGTAGAGTACACTGGCGAGTCAGGGGAACTGCGGTTCTTCACATGATGTCTTTATGGTCGGATTTCCTCCTGGGTGGCGTATGAATCGAACTCTAAGGTCGTCATTGAATGGTCGAGCTAGTTACAACATATCGAGATTACTATTAGTAGATACAAAAGGACGAGTAGAAGAGTACAGCGTAGAGCATGCACAAGAGCGTAATGTGGACTAGTTTGTTATTAAGGATACATTGGGGAGTAAAAAGGTAAATTAGCTGAACTTGTACGTACGAACCAATAATGACAGATAATGTTAAACGCGGGATATCTGGACAGCGGCCGTTTCTTGCCCAGTAACTGAAGCCCTTGTGGGTCCCGTCAAATTCCTTCCCCATGCAATTACCCCTCGACTGGCTGTCTTGGCGACCCTGACAAGACTCTGCATTTTCTCTTTATTCGTCAATTGACGAAAAGAGGTCGGTCGCTTCAGCATCGTCTCCCCCGTGCAAGGAATGTCCATATCCATAAAGGAACCGGGGGTAGGATCCTCGTCCGGAGGGACTGCTGGGAAGGTTACCGGCGCGACGTGCTGGCGAACCGGTATCGGTGGGGGTGGATCCGAGGAATGACAGCCATGTGCATAGCGTGACGCGTTGCGATGCGTAATTTCGTGGTTCGACTGCTCTTTTTTCAAGCGTCGTGGAGGGGGAAGAGATGGACGTTTATCCTTCCTTTGTGCGACAAGATGGAGGGACCGCTCTTCGGACTGCGACTTGCGATGGTGACGCGGTGCATGTGTCTCCAGTTTCAGCAAACTGCGTTCCAATCTATCCAGTGAGGAGCACCGGTTGGCCAGAGAGTTGGGAATTGGCTTCGGGGGAGGTTCGCGAGGATGGGAGAACGTTTCGTCCAGATCGAGTGCATTCCGGTGAGGCACATCATTGAGTGGCGGCTCGCGGTGAAATGGTTGTCCCTGGCGTCGACGCGGGGAGAGAGATGGACGGACAATGTCAGCACTCTGGTGGCGAGCGGGCGGCGTTACAGGGTCTGTTGATCTCACTGGAGGAACCTTGTCGTTGTGCATGGCTGGATGGGGATTATCGAAGTGTGGGTTGATGCTTGGAAGGATGGGAATATTGGATGGATGAAGTTCGACGTTCGTATCTGTAGGGTGTGGAAGACCAGTGTGCCTGTGCTTACGAGAAACAAGAGATTTGGTGGGGGTAAGACTGAGGGGTAAAATGTCGGATACTTGTTTCGATCCATCAGGAGCCACGAGATAACTGTCATCAGGCGAAGGGTAGCCATCGTCGGGAGCCAGCCCGACGAGGAGGCTGACCTCGTGAATGAGAAGGCTACAGCGTGACGGATCGACAAGTTCGGTAGGGTCGATGATGGCAGAACGAGTCGGTTCCCATGAGAAGTCGTCAGGTGCACGATCGTGTGACAGAGGAGGAACGCGAGGTGGGGAACTTTCGAACCGGTCATACATGTTTTCCCACCGGCCCCTGTTCCTCAGAAAGACCTGTATATCGTCCTCGGACAGAAAACACGGATCCGATTTAGGATACGGAATCGAGTGTTGTACACCGATCATCTTGTCAAGTTGGAGGTCCATGGGAGGCGTTGGCGGCGAGCGAGCGCAACTGGAAGGCAATGAAAGAGAGAAGAGAAAGAGACGCAGACACTCACCTCCACACGGACGAGGGCGATGAGGGAAAGTCGCCGAGGGCGGGCGGGGGAGGAGATGGACGCATGGGACCAAGGGGAGGGGGAATGGATAAGAGAGAGACTTAATATTTATGTTGTTGGTATTCTCAACGGAGAACGGCGCGCGTCCCCGCCGATTGATTAGATCCTTGTCTGACCCACTCACACCGATCTTAATGACAGAATTTCGAATGTCATTAACAACGACTACAAACTAATATGCCTTCTTGGCGCTGAGCTGTAAGTGAGCGCTGTGCTCATCATAAGGCACCTTTGTGACCGGGATATCCCGCCACAGATCGGGCGTGAGGAACGCGTATGTTTTGGTAATCTGCCGCCAGCATTAGCAGTGCGATCATGACACATGGGTGAACCATACAGCAACGAATGTGGCCTTTAAGAAGTTTCCCATCGTGGCTGTCGATCCTTTGGACTGCGTGTAGCAATCCTCCACGCCAGCCAATTGCAACAGTCGTTTTGACGCCGGGGCAGCGACGATACCAGTGCCTCGCGGAGCAGGAATCAATCTGCACATGACAGAGCCAACCTTTCCGCTGACTTTGGATGGTACCGTGTGTGGTTCACCAAGGGCAGCGCCCCAGTAACCTCTGCGCACAGGAATCACAGAGAGTTTGGCCAGGATGATAGCGCCGCGGATCGCAGTGGCGACTTCCTTGGCGCATTTAACACCCAGTCCGACATGTCCATCAAAATCACCGATAGCGACAAATGCTTTGAACCGTGTACGCTGACCAGCGCGAGTCTGCTTTTGAACAGGCATGATTTTCATGACTTCATCCTTGAGCTTGGGCAGGAAAAAGTCGACGATCTGATATTCCTTCACTGGAAGAGAGAAGAGGTAGATTTCTTCCATAGACTTGATTTTCCCATCCTTGACCAAACGTCCAAGCTTGGTGACAGGAACCCTGCGGTGGCTGGTTGTATGGTATGATCGTGCAATAATCTCATCACGAACCATTCCTTTTCTTCGTCCTTGCGACCCCCACGACGCGGACCACGACGGCCCCGACCACGGTCGCCGCGTCCACGTCCGAATCCACCGCGTCCTCGTGCAGAATCAGCCATGTTAGTCCTGTGTTTACAAGTTCAGTCAGTCATGACATCCGATCCAGCGGAGAGACATCCAGCGGCCAGAGAGCATCCAGTTATTGCAAGGATCGCGATAGCGTGTGCCTTGTCCCCGCAGAGAGGAGGGAATGCACTTACTCAGGTCTTCGCGTTGGCGACGTTGTGGGTCAATGCACAGTCGATGTCGCACTCCACTAGCCACACGTATCGTGCCACAAGCCTGCCCTGAACTTGCCTCGATGACCCTGGACACCCTTCCACCGCTAACTCCATCTCCGCTCCATCGCCCACCGGTCAACGACGACTACGCGAGAAATGTCGGGAAACAGACCGGCTGCGTGTTTTAATCGCGTGTTTTGAGCGAGAAGGTGTTCAGCTTCGTTATTTGTTTTGGCTGGATGAAAGTATCCGGGGGACACGCTGGAGATCCGATGAGCGAGGTGAATCAGCAGCACCTTCACCCGTTACCATCACCATCCAGCTACTCGCCACCACCAACGACATTCTCTCTACCAGCCGTCTCTGCAGTCACGTTGGAACATCATGTCGCAGCCTTCCATCTCCAATTGCCCGCAACAGCAATTTAGTCTTTGCCCCACGTTCGTATATTTTCGCTTTTCATTTATTCTTATCTCTCATTTCCTTCCATTCAGCAACGGCCGTCACACCGTTGGGGATGGGGCTTTCACTTTCGACAACACTCCGAGCGTAGTTGCCGTGTGCCACATCCAGGGCACCGACGACATGTACTATTACTCTACCACGTTCTCTGGCGGACCCGGAGTATGTTCCCGTTCTCATCACTGATGACGCCACCTGACTCATTCCTCGACAGTGGCGTTTTTGACGCCCCCAATGCAAAATGCCCTCCTGACAGAGGGTCGTCAGACTGTGTGACAGGCAGTCTGGCGCCTATTATCTCCCAATCCCCCGATTCATCATTTTCACCTTCGCCCCCCGAGAAAGTAGCAAGCAAGGTCAATCATCACTTCACCAGCCCTCGAATCCCAGTCGTTGTACCACCAAGAAGCATCCCTGCAAGATCCGAATCTCCGTATGGTCTCCTCACCCCACCATTGACCCCAGACGACAGCGACGCAAGTAGTGCTCATGGTATATTCACCGAGCATTCAAAGGATGCTCTGGATCTTCTCTTGAACATCTTTCCTCATAACGGATTGAGCATTTTACCTTTTACTAAAAGCGTCGTTGTCTCTGTGCCAAACATGGGTGTTACCTTTGACGGAGTTGTCCTCGATTTGCCTGCAAAGTCGACGATGCTCTACATCGATGGCAAAAATGCCCCAGCTGTCAGTCTGCGTGAAAGGTGAGTGTTCATCTCTTTGAACTTGCGCCCGACTAACAGTAGAACCCCGCAGTATCGTCGCCCTATTGGAGCTCGCAGACGAACACCTTCAATGCTCCGCCCTTGTGATCGTCCTCGAAAAGTCGTTCAATGGGCTCAACGATCTTCTGCATTCACTCTTGTACGTCGGTGGAAGCGTTGTAACTAAACCACCCTTTCAGGTTAACCCAGCGTATATCCTTGTGGGGTTGGAGATCTAAGTGGTGCGACGGTCAAGGGAATGTGTTTGGTGAACATCCGTGTTGTTGGGTTGAATCACCCCATAATCTCTAGTTGTCGTTATACTGTACTATCTGCCAATGGCATCGACTTCCTAACTGCCACACAACTCTCTGGGAATAGTCGAGTGTCACTAAATTTCGCTCGCCTCTTCTCATTTTTCATGATGGCTGGTTTGATGGATATCCTCCTCGCCCTGGTGCAAGCCTTGTGTGGTGGCTCGACGACTCGAGAAGAGCCGCCTACTATCGAATACGAGAAATCTGATGCACGAATCGCACCCGAACATCACCGCCAAGTGAGTGCTGTCACCCAAGTGTTTCATAAACGAGATAGCACCCTTGACACCTTCATAACAGGAGCAAGAATCGAAGCCAATATCCCCACCTCACCCAGATCATAGACCTCGTCAGGTATGTCTCTCACAGACCATTTCTCGCTTCCCGGAGCGTGATGTACCTCTCTAGGACCAGAACCAGATCAACCAGCATGACGAACATTATATGGCTCTTCGTGCCAAAGGGAGCGAACATGGTGACTTGATGGCACGATGTTTTCAGGACAGTCACGAAGCCTACAGTCGTGGTGATGGTGGGCGTGCCAAGGAGCTTTCAGAGAAAGGGAAAGAACACGAACGCACGATGGAGAGGCTCAATTCCGAGGCCAGTGCTTGGATATTCAGACGTGAGTGTGATCCCATATTCGCAAAGCCGTGCTAAAACTTGCGACTCGGGAATAGAGAATAACCTGGTATGGCATTGCGGACCGCCTCTTCTTCTGGCTTTATTCAGGTGACGCTCGACAGGATAATAAACCTGGGGAAATTGATCTCCACGGTTTGTTTGTCAAAGAGGCGGTTTCATACGTCGACAAGGGCATTCAAGAGGCTCGACAAAGAGGGGACGCCGAGATTCGGCTCATTGTGGGCAAGTCGCACTCCTCGTACCCAGACCTGCACCACTTGACGATAACTTAGGAAAAGGGTTACATTCTGATGGCCATGTCGCGAAGATCAAGCCTGCTATTGAAGATCTCATGAAAAAGTAAGCAGCGGCCCATCTGACATGACGACCTCCCGACGTCATTCACCGTGATTTCACAGGCACAGTATACCCACCGAGGTCGACCCACATAACGCCGGTGTACTCGTCGCGCGGCTGCGTTACTACTAGTAAGACCGATTGTAGGATCCTTTCACTTGCGTTGATCACGGCCCATGGATACCAATTTGTCGTGCACCAAGTGAGACACGATCACAGTTTCAATATCTTCTTTGACGATGCTGTCCATGACTGCTCTGTATTATGATTTTTGAAAACGAGGTCCAAGGTGTCGCAGTTGTCAATATTGAGATGAGTCCAAACGGGAATAATGAGAGTCGGTATGAAGCGGTCAACTCGTCGGTCTTGCACGCCATAGTACTACGGTTCCACTTCGACCACCAGGTCTCGTCTAGATGCCTTGCCCTCATATTCTCAGTCAACCGGCCCACCGAACCCGAGATATTCTGCGTTACATCGCCCATCGGTCTTGTAGGCATGTGTTCACCAGTTCTAACCCGTACCCATATCCTACCCATCCGAATCCGCAACCGCACCAAATCTTCCACTTGCCCAGATCTGCCACGCAGCAGCAGATAAAAGAGCGATGTTAGTGGACTCTGCATGCGTTCTCTCGAATGGGTTACTCAAACCGTTTTTGTCCATGTTAGACTTTGACCTCGTTCGCGTTTACCACCCAGATTCCCCCATCGCTCGGAATTACCCTACCGAAATAGCTCAAGCCCGGTTTCAGTCCATATCCAAGGCGTATGATCTGATGCGTGGCAAGAGTGCCATGACCGGGGAAGTAGTGACGAGTCGCGAGCGCCATGCCGATCCAGCACGATTTAGACCTCAAGCGACTAGACGTCCCCACTTTGACGAGACTGCGGGCGACGAGCGCTGGAAGGAGCGAATTTTGTTCGGGGCGACAGTACTCGTGAGTCTCATTTGTTTATCGCGACTCATTGGGACCAATCCAACGCCTCCTTTCAAGGCTATTGTCGGATTTGTTGCGCAAACCACGGTTGCTCGGCATAGAGCCTTTGTTCAGACCACCCGTAGTCCTCGGACGGCTTCATCGGAACCAAAGTGTGCCTTGGCCGATGAAGCATTGGCGGAACCAACTGGACCTACTCGTTCCCGGTAATCACAATTATGATCGTGATCAGTTTACAGCTGTGGTCCATCTGCCTCGGCATTATTTGCTTCAAAGTAGCAGAGTTATGTATCCAGGGGATTTTGTACACGCAGAGTTGTGTCCACGTCGTAATGCTTTGCATCGGTGCAGCCCCAATCCTCCAGTTGTGAGACCCAAAATCCATATAGTCTCCCATGACGTGTCGCATTCAAGGAGGTACCAATTTCCTAGAGGTGTCCATGGTCGAGTTATTGGCGCTGAACGAATTGACAGTCAATTGAAGGTTGAAACAGACTCCAATCGATTGATGAATCTCCAATCGCGGCAAGCAGTAACGCTGAGGGTATTTGACACATCGGAGGGATTCGCCTCATATATCCCGAGCGAAGAGCAAAGCAGGCAATCAGTGCATATAAGCCTTTCATCGCTTCAGCTATTCCATTCTTGAGCGCTATTCTGGAGATGAGACAGTGCACAACCCCACCATGCGACCCAACACCAATCGCACCCTACTATGTCCTTTCTGTTTGCTGCATTGACCATCGAGTTCATCATGTCCGTCATCGCATTCGCCGCTCAGCACCGACCTGCCGCACTTGCCCTCTCCCTCGATTCTTCCTCAGGCACGTAGAACCAGCCTTGTGCCACGAGTCCTCGCCTTTTTCATCCCCATCTTGGATAGAAAATCTCACGGGTTCGCCGAGAGAACGATGAAAAAGTTGTGCATCACGGCGCTCGGCTTTGCAGGTGTACTGGATCATCAGCTTGGCCAGCGTGTCCGTCGGCGTGGAAGGAAAAGGGAGGCAGCGTGTTGTGATGTCTCACCATCTTCCCTTCCTTTCCTGTCGAGATGGTCTCGACATGGGTATTATATCCCGGCCGTCTCCCGGAATTGAGATGCAGTTCCCCCCCCCCCGCTATCACCTCGGAGAGCATGACACGACTCACGGGGCTCCACCAGCGGATACATCTGGTGTTGGTTCGCAATCAAGGACCCCCCCTCCGGTGGCCTCGACACCATCAAGGGCATCCTCCGACCGGTTATACAGGGGGGAGGCTAAGGGTACTCGCAAGTCACATACGACGGAGGAGACCCACCTGCAGCAAACCTCGGAAAGGGCGGAATTCAAGGTCATCCGACGATATCAACGGGGAAGTTGACGGCGAGAGCCTGGATCTGATCTTCTCCGCGTCAAAGGCACAGCTCTTTTCTATCGGATGGGAAGATGCGACACGATTTTGGAGACATTACACAGGACGGCGTTCCTTGGATTCTGCCCACGCACTGGTTCGACCCGTACGTATTTGTGTACCTGCCGCCACCGCGGGTAAAGTGTTTTTGTTCCAACTGAAAAGAAAAATTTCTACTCTCGGCCGAACGAATTCTCTATGATATGTATGTTATTCTGACCTCTTTTGTCACCGTGTCATCGTGTAGAGTACAACAGAGCTCTATATTTAAAGGTAATTGGGGTGACTGAGTACTACTTGCAACTCGGAGCCGGAGGACAAGTCGACATGGATACAAAGACGCATCGATCGAGGGAGACGATACAACTACAACGATTGACATGTAAAGTAAGCTATGATACTATGTATGCCGATTAACGTCTAGATAACAAAGAGTAGCACAGAAATGTACGTTGATAACACTGGTAACAATCTATAACAGGAAGAATGCTGGGGGTATCTGACGGGTCAGTAACGTCCGGGGAAAGAAAGATCCTGGCTAAATGAACTCTTAGTCTCTCCGTCTCGCGATAAATAGCTAGGCTGAATGGTTGCGTTGTCGGAACTTGGCCCACGCGCATAGGTCAAGTTATAATTCCAATCACTTGCCCAACAGAGTCTGTGAGTAAGGTATGCAATACGCAAGAACGCATACCGGCACATACCTTGGTTGGTTAGGTCCAATATTACTCCCGGCACTGCAGCGTGTCGGCACAGAAACAGACCCACAAGATGCGCGGTTAGCTATGGTATACTGTCGGCAGATAGAGGGGTCGCGTTGTGTTGCAGGTGTTTCATCCGTGGGCCTTTCATCGAACAGGGAGGCTGGCCGGGAATGAATGCTGGATGTTGATGACTTTCGATCGCCGAGTTCCGCGTACACCGGGGGTCTATCGTGACCCCGCTGCGATTGAAACATTGTCGATTGCATTGGTTTGGATTGGTCGCGTTGACACGATGTGATGGAAGATGGGATTGGGAGAGTACCGGGAACGGGATATCGGGTACGATGAGGGAACTCAAAGAAGTGGGGGCTGCGCTCGGATGGCTCAACCTGAGTGTCGTAACCGTATGTCGTGATGGATGATGGAGTGATACGTGGTAGGTTTCGGTAGTCCCCGAAAGTCGTGTAGCCCGGCGGAGTAGTGCTGTAAAAGGAGTCATCATCAAACCGGGGGGGATATTGGCATAAAGGATGGTCTTTCTTGGGAAAGCTTGATTCGAGACCGCCGAGGCCGTGAGGGAATGAAGAACTCAGGTCAGTCCTGTTTCCCCAGTGATCAGTGGGCTTCTTGATAAACAGGTGATTAACACTGACAAGTACAATTCCGCGACCCTCCAGCGAGGTTTAACTGCTTCAAGTGCCTCAATGAAAATCGAAACTTCCTCAAGCAACTCAGCCATGGCTAGAGCTAGAGGGGACTTGACGTCTTCAAACGCGTCGCATCTCATCTGCTTGCGTTCTTGCCATTTCAGGTCCCAAAAGTTCATCAGCAGAATCGCGGCGCAAACATGTGAGCCGAGTATGAGGCAGGGGATATTCGAGTAACCGCGGCTGATTTGAGCCTTTAAGATGCGGGAAACGCATTTGCCAGCGTTGACACAAATTCCAATACATGGGATGGGCATGTTGGAATGTGGGGTAATGTTTATAATAGAATGAAGCGATGGTGGCAAAAAAGGTCGATAAATGATTATCTGGATCAGATAGTAGGTGATATATAGCGTTGCTGACTGATTTGAAAACAGCAAGTCGTCGATGTGAGGTGACCAGTGTACTAGTATAAAGTCAACCCTGAGTATGTGAAGCTTGCAAAGGAACCACGCGCACAATGCTTTGGGACCGAATCGGCCCACTCGGTCATCGCATGATTCAGTTGTGCTAAAACATCTTGCCACCGCGGACGCGCGGCGCTGAACAATAACTTGGACCTGTCAAGGGCATACTTCCCAAGAATGTAAGTCAATAATTCTTTATGGAATGGTGAAACGTACAATCGTTCTCATGGCATATGCTACAATCTTTGTCAACTTAAGATATGAATTAAAGGCGGCTATCTTTGACGGTTTGCCAGGGGGCTGTTGGAAAGCCTTCTGTGGGTCATCTGTCTCCCAGTACTCGTCATCAACTTCCAGCGGAAGCTCTGCATCAAACCTTCACGGACGAATGGGTCAGTCATAGCACACGTGAACAGGAGCAGGACCTTACTCTTCTTCGCCAGAACAACACGGCCGTCCCAGGGCGGCACTTGCTATTCTGTCATGAAGGACCAGGACCCAGAACGCCCTTTTCCAGAGCTCCCCTTCGATGCTCGGTTTATCTCCGTATATCTTCTTCCGATGTGCCCCAACATCTTGTGCTTTGCGTAGACCGATGCTGATGAACAGCCATGCGACTGGATGAAATGCTGTGCCACGCAGAAACATGCCAAGTAGCTGCTTGGTGAAAAGTTAGCGAAAGAACCTGAGAGAGCCTACTCTTTCCACTGACCACCATAGTCTGGACTTCAAATAGGCCAGCTGGGTGAAAGAGGCTAAGAGAGCCACGATGAATATCTGTGACTGTGAATCTCTCTGCGCGCAACGGTAAGAAACCACGCACCAACCGCAGCATTAAAGAACCTCCAACCAGCACGCTGCCACTTGTGTTCCTCAATGGGCCTTTCGGCCAGAGGAATGTCATATTTACCGTCGTCAAGTACACGGGGATCATCACTCCAGCGGCTTGCAACAGCGAACAGGGACAAACAAAGACATCCGAACCATGTGTCCTTGTGCTGTAAGCCTTGTTTCCATTGTTGCTCGAACGTCGGGCGGTGAAACAATGGAGCGAATGGGTTAACATGTTCAAAGTATAATTTGATCAAGCTATCAGTAAGGTCTTGGGGTGGGAAATATTCGGCGAGTGAAATGGACAGTGTCTCGAGCCTATCTTGAAAACCTTCGAATGCAAGTTCCCACTAAAAAGAGAAATCGGATTCAAGTATTGGGGAGTACGAGGTCAAGATTCCCAGACTCACTGAGGGGGTAGTCCAGAATTCAGGGCGGCGCAAGGCTGCAGCATTGACCGGACTTGTACTGTCGCGAGTTAGGCGACTGCGTTCCTCTCCGCCCGTTATACGGCTGACGTGCTCGTCTCTCAGCTTCCTAGTCGGTTCGATGAGCTTGAAACAACTACTCTTGCCGTGAAAGCGGACTTGATTGTCCGCCAAGGGGTGGTAGTCTTGAGTAGGCACTAATCCTCTGATCGTTAAACGTTTCATTCCACGCGAAATACTGAGTTCTCCGACTTCCTCGCTATCTGAGGATGAACGGCCAGCGGATGACGAATCTGTGTCGCTCCACGGTGTACCTGCAGAACGCCGGCTACGAGAAGTTATATATGGTGAGTGGTTGGAAGCAGAGAGCGCATTGTGGTGCAAGGATGTTGAGGGTGGGCCCATTAGTCTGGATGAAGACCCGGATGGTGACGTAGACTTCTCGGGAGGTGACATGGGGCGGGGAGGTTCAGGGTCGGTCTTCCAAGAATCTCGGACCACCGGGGGTCCCAAGTCCTCGGAAAAATCAGCTTCTGGACGAAGCTGTGTAAAGAGAGCAATCAGACGACGCTCTAGCCGTGATAAAGAAAATGAAAGGAAGCGTGTCACCACCAGATTAAGGAGTTGCAGGGGAAGTGAAGCCGCTTGGGCAGTATATAACGACGCAAAACGCGGAGAAAGTACTCACGCGCTTTAGGAGTGCTTCCATCTTTTCTACCCTGTCCTCCAAGCTTGTGATATAACTGTAGAGGACACGTTAAATCAGCAAGATGAAGTTCGGTTAGATTTACTCACGCCTTCGGAGGTCCTCTAGGCTTGGAAGCCTCGCTGAAGGGGAAGGAGTCAATGAACGAGGTTAAGGAGAGGGTATGTACAAACATATAAGAGCATGTTTTGCGATTCTGTATGCAATTTGTGCAAATGTTTTCCGGCATGCGAGGGCCATCGCACTTTGTCTTCCTGCGGCGACAAGCATCGCAAGCACGCTCAATCTTACGCTTCTTGTAGCCGGATTCTGCAGAGAAATGTTCCGCATGGCGTATAGCGAGCGTGGCGGCAGCGGGCGGAAGAGACTGAGGGAAGGAGTCGTCAGCGATTTCTATGACATGGGAGGCATAGACGCTGGGAGTATGGTAGGGGTGCATGATGAGGCAAGATCGGGATGGGGGGGGAGGGGAGGAGAAGATCGGAGTATTTCCAGCGTACTAAATAAAACGCAGGGACAAGGTGGAGGTGTGGAAGAAACTTTGGTCTCTCTCGACAGGCAATCAGAATGATTATTTTACTCACATCGATCACGTGAGGGGTTAACCAAGAGCGGAGTCTCAAATATGACACGGTGCCGTCACTTTGCTGGGCCTCTCACTGGATCGTGGCTGTGTGACTTTGTGCCTTGGACAACCTACATAAATCCGCCAATCCTTGCTTACAAATCCCTCATTATGTCATGATCCACTCGACGCATACAAGCACCTTTCCTCGCCTTCGTCGCGTTCTTTGGCGTGTCCCTCCCCATTCTGCCCGTGGACACTCGGCTTTGAATCGGCCTTCTCCGCCCCCACTCCCGCGTGAACACCAACGGGAGTTTGAAGAGCTCCAGCGCGCCGCTCACATGCCTCTTTCACAGGCCTCGTCCTTTTCTGCAGAGGCAGCGCTGCATCCCGACGCGAGACAACCCCTCAAGCCTGACTTTGAGGGTGACATCAACCCTTTGACAGGCGAACAGGGGGGCCCTAAGACGGAACCTGTGGGAGAGTGGGCTGAGGGAGACTGGAGCTTCAAGGGACGAGTATCCGACTTTTAGAACAGGTACTTGGATATCCTATGAGCCCTGCTCGCCACTGATGCGCGCTACAGTATAAATTAAACTATGCACCCAATGCGGTATGCTTCAAGGTACAATATCAACATTCAACAAGGTTACATTGACACCGTAGAAGTAAACCAGAAGCGATATCATTTTTTTTTAACCCCCTCGGAGGATCGGACGAACATTCATCGTCTGATTCCACGAGGCGCAGGCACACCGCGACCACGACGAGCTGTGAAAAAATAGACTGTTAGTATGTTTCAAGCCCATGCTCGTAATGCAATCACCGTTTGCTACAAAGGAGACGGATGAGCGTGTGACCAAATGTACAACATGAATCAAACCAACGAACCTCGCATAATCGTGGCACGGCCACGCGCTGTACCAATACCTCGTCCTCGCATGGCGTTCGGACCGACCCGTTTAAACCTGTTGAGCCTCAGCTGCAGAACAATGAATCGGCACATTTCAACCTACATCGGCGCATTCTGGAGCATGTCTGGCACGATAAAGAATCGGACCATACTTCCCCTGATATAGACTTGATCTAGCTGGGAGACACGCCCGTCGCGTCCAGTTACAGTGATATCCTTCAAGGATATGTTGAGGTTGTCCTCAGCTGGAGGGTATTGACACGATCAGCACACTCATGCGACATATATAAAATATACGACCTTCTGCGAGTTTTCCGCGATAAAGTTGACCAGTCTTGAGCTCCACGGTCACGATGTGACCCAGAGACTCATGTAATAGTTTGACGGGAACCCCAAGGCCAGCCGTCGCCATTGATGATGATGATAGCGAGCGTACAGTATAATGTTTGCGTGTGTTTACCCCACCCGCTTCAAAATGGATTCCGTGAATGTCTCAATTAGATTATTTCAGAATGGACAGGTTCAACTCTAAATTGCAACACTCGGTCGTGGTAGCGGTCGCCATCGCTCTGACCACGGTGCCCGGAACTCGGTTCTTCTTCTCATCTCATCACCTCTCACCCAGGTAGACCCCATACCCGCACCTAGTCGAACTAATCCCGAGTCTCCTACAGCGCGTGACACCTGCAGTCTGAAGATTTTACATACATCATCTACGATGGCATTTCGCGAAAGACGTTCAACTTCGTTGCAATCTTTCATAGACACAGTCCAAGAGGTCCCGCCGAACGGTCCGCTCAGCAGCCCGTCCCCTGTGGATTGGCGAAGGCAACGCCTTCTTCACATTGGGAGTGGCGTTGCACCTGGTTCCCCCCGTCATCCTGGTGACAACATCGAAGATTCAAATGAAAGAACCTCGTTGCGTAGGTTCACTGCTGATGGGAATTACGGTTCAGTACGACCATCCCTCGGACTGCGTTCATTCAGTGCTATTAACCGTCGTGATCTGCCATCGTTACCGAGCCTCGCCACAACACGCGCAGCGTCATCAGGACCTCCCACACCGACTTTACGCACTCCAACCTCTGTCCGGGCTACTCTCACTCGCCGTCTCTCTCAGAGGCGTGTCTCTGCATACGATGCTCCCCTCGTCCGCTCCAAATTTTCAGACCCCGTTGACGATATCAATGTTCGAATCAATGGTTTCCGCGTCTGGTATACCTCCTTTTCGTCCATTGACTGGCTACACGATGCCATCAAGGATTCCGTGCGCTTTTCTAGACTAAGGCGTGGAAAATCTCTTCGTTCCCATCTACACCTCGCATTTGACAAGAGTCTTGGGTGGATCATCGTGACGATCGTTGGTTTTCTAACCGCCGTCGTCGCTTTTCTCGTCGTCCGATTAGAACAGTGGTTCTTTGATGCAAAATACGGTTATTGTTCTACTGGGTGGTGGAAAGCTGCGCGGTTTTGCTGCCCCGACGGACACAATTTGCGTTCTGCAAACGAAGCTACGTGTTCTGATTGGGTGGACTGGTCTGGCGCTTTGGTACCATGGGTCCATCGTGGCGATATTGAGAATGACTACGTGGAATATATCAGCTATACCTTGATTGCGGTTCGCGCCTTTTCCATGAGCGTTGATATGTCTCTGATGTCACCCTCGCCCCGTCAGGTTTTATGGGCAACAGCATCATCCCTTCTTACCATATACTTGACCGCTTCGACCTCGTTCACCACCCGCAAGGATTCCGGAGTTCTATCTCCACAGTTCGACAATACGGACAACAAGCAGCCTATCTCCCCAATGAAGCGTAAAACACTGTATTATGTATGTCCGGAAATCCGCTGAATAAGCTAGGCAATCTAAGTTTGAACAAGGCCGCAGGAAGTGGTATACCGGAAATAAAAACGATTCTTTCAGGTGCCCTTTCTCTTGGCTTGCTCATACATCGATTCTCTTTTAACGCTTCGCGCAGGCTTCGTAATCCATGGATATCTTGGCGGGCGCACTTTATTCACGAAGTCATTTGGTTTGGCACTCTCAGTCGGTTCCGGCTTATCGCTCGGTTCGTTCTGTGTCGCTATTTTGTCTGTCGCTTCTCTCCTGACCCCCTGTCAGGGAAGGAAGGCCCTTTTGTTCACATCGCAAGCTGTATTGGCAATATCGTCAGTCGATTCCATCGCAAATATGAAAATAATGAAGGTCCGTTTCCTTTTCGCAGACATAGATCACGTTAGGCGTAACATTTTCGCATAGCGAAACGCCGTGAAATTCTCAGCGCAGCTTGCGCTGCCGGAGTCGCAGTCGCTTTCGGGGCACCCATTGGAGGCACCTTGTTCAGCTTGGAGGAAGTTTCATATTACTTCCCTCCGAAGGTAAGCTTCATTCCAACATGTGGTTACTGCAGGATGACCCATCGCTGCACTTAGGTGATGTGGCGAAGGTATGGCCGTCCGTCTTTTGCGAATATATCGTTACTTACTCTTTACTAGCTTTTTCTGCGCGATGATTGCAGCCATCACCCTGAGGTTCCTTGATCCCTTCGGAACCGGCAAGCTTGTACTTTTCCAGGTTACTTATGTCAAGGTATATCTTTTATCTACTTCTTCAAGTATATCTCTTAGCCGTCCGTAGGATTGGCATGCATATGAACTCATCTTTTTTGTGCTTCTGGGAGTCTTTGGAGTACGTCCTCATAAACTTCAACGAGCTCTCACGAACTCCCGTCAAGGGAATATACGGTGCATATTTCTCCAAGCTGAACTACCGCTGGAGCCGCGATGTTCGCAGCTACAGGTGGTTCAAGAAACATTCTGTCTTAGAAGTCGTTTTAGTAAGTCTGGAGATGAATCTGCTCGCCGATCATTGACGATGCTAGGTTACGCTTGTCACGGCAATATTTTGTTTTCTGAACCCATATGCTCGTATGGGAGGGACGGAACTCGTCTACATCCTCTTCTCTGAGTGCCACACGGATGGTACGGGGAGTCATACAGGTTTGTGTGCTCTGAACCCAGGAGACTGGCGACAAGTTTGGCCAGTCGTCCAGGCGATTCTAGTGGCCATGCTTATGAAAGGCGCACTGACGATCGTTACCTTCGGCATTAAACTTCCCGCGGGTATCTTCATCCCGACGCTTGGAGTTGGTGCTTGTGCGGGACGTATCCTCGGCATCGCTGTTCGACATCTACAATGGCGTTACCCAAATAGTACTGTCTTTTCTGTCTGCAATGGCGACAGGGACTGCGTTGTGCCTGGACTCTATGCCATGGTCGGTGCTGCCGCAGCGTTATCTGGTGTCACGGTCTGCATCTCAGCACGTCCAACGTTTCTTGGGAATAACTGACGATGATCACATTCCAAAGCGTACGACAGTCTCACTTGCAGTGATCATGTTTGAGTTGACAGATACTCTCACGTATGCTGTCCCGGTCATGCTGTCTGTCCTCGTCGCGAAGACCGTTGCTGATGCACTGGAACCCAAGGGGATTTATGATCTGGTCATCGAGTAAGCTGCCCAAAGTAATATACATCAATAGTTTAAAACTTCATTCTTAGGTTGTCACAGCTCCCATATTTGGATGCTAAGCACGAGTACCTTTGGTCCCACTTTTCGATCAATGATGTTGTATGTCCCCTCTTCCCGTGTACAAGTGAACTCTGGCCCATCAGGTGTACAGACAGATCGTGGAGTGGCTATCATTCGAATAGATGCTTGCAATACGGTAGAAAGTCTTCGAGACCAGTTGCAAGCGCTCCTCAATGCTGGCCATGATGACAGTGGTTTTCCTATTCTACGCCCCAATGGAGACAGCAGTAAATTGCGCATGGTGGGTTACATTGGCGCAAGTGAACTTGAACATGCTCTTGGTTAGTCATTGCGCTTGAGATCCGTTACTTTTCTGAAGAGCGTTCGGCAGCAATCGTTGCGGAGGATGCAGATGAAACAATCAACTTTCAGTCGAGCGGGTTCGGAAGAGACCGTGACCTCACATCCTCATGGATCGAGAGCAGTACTGTTGCAGGTGAGGACTTGTTCGACTTTAGTGTGTACATGGATGAGGTTCGTCGCACTTCATCGCGGTGCTGCAAGGATGGACATGACTTGTTCTCAGGCTCCGCTTACCATCCAATCTCATGCATCACTCGAGCTTCTTCATCGATTTTTCGTCAAATTAGGGGCTCGATATGTTGTCGTTACCGACGCCGACGGTAATTGTGAGTTAATTTATTCCGTGCGTGGTGCATCTAATGCTACACGGTGTTCGCAGATGAAGGTGTCATCGATAAGAAGACATGGCTCGCATTCCTAAGTGGACTGGAGGAAAAGTCATAAAAAAGCATGCCATTTCGCTATTTACGAGTAAATTGCATGGTCTGGATGGGAAATGCGGGATGCGAGGATTGCAATATTAAAGCATAAGTTTGTTTGGCTATATTTGGTGATGTTATAAGAGGAAGCCATTGCCAAACAACGTCGGTGCCACCGGTACGTACTAGACGCCCGCATCGCTATGGCTTCCCAAACACGCCAAAGTATTTCTGGCAGTCGATCAGATCCATATCAACTTGAGCGGCTAGCAGAGGAGCTTGCAGCCCGCGAGCTGTCAAGCACGTCTATGGGCCAACCTTTGGGCACTGATCACCTGCCACCACAGCCTGACCTACCCATATACGTCCCCTTGTCCCATGACAACGAGTTCCTAGCGGCTGAGACGTTTAATGTTGAGGAATTTCTTCTTTCTCGCTCATACACATCGCTCCCCGAACTACGAACGGAACTCAGAGAGTACTTTTCCTCTCTGAAGGAGGAATTGGTCCATTTAATTAATGACGACTACGAGGATTTTATCAGCCTGAGCACAGACTTACGGGGAGAAGGAACGAGGATGGGTAGGCTCAAGGCACCTTTGAGTGGTCTCAGGGAACAAATACAGGTGTGTATGCGGATGCGGAGCAGTAGGATAGCGATCAACCTGTCTCCAGGTTTCACGCCAAAGCCTCCAAAATATTCAAGATGCCATTCAGGCCAAATTGGATGCGAGGTCAAGGCTTCGCGATGAAAAGGTCTACATTCGTTTCTTCATCCGGACCATGCAGTAGAATGTTGATTGTACCCTTTAGGCGTTGCTTCATCATCTCCTGAAAATATCCGAGTCTATCACACGTCTCGAGTCTCTTTTGCTAATTTCGAAACCCAATCTCGTGGAGATTCCTCCTTCTCATCTCTCTGGGTCGACCGAGGTCACTTCTGGAAAGTATGTACATCATTCTGATTGTGGGTTTCTCTGACTACACTCCTAGAACACGTGGGAGCCGAGGCAAACACCTATCCAGAGTAGCAACCGAGTATACTCAACTTCTTTACCTTGTCTCCAAGGCGCGTGCAGAAAACTGTGCGTACGTCGAAGAGATCCAGTGGGTTCGTTGATCTTGAGTTCCTCAGAAATTCGGTCAAATCATCATCCTGACAGAACATCGACCGCATCAGAGATACATTGACATCAGACCTAGACCATCTGTTTTCGAGTATATTAACAACTTTAACAGGCACTGGTGAAGGAAAGGCGTCAGAACTCGAGAAGACCAAACTAGTCGCTGACTTGACCGAGTGTTTGCGTGTTTATGATACCTTGTGCCTTTGGAGGACCGCTGAAGACATAATCAAGAGGACTGTTGTTCTACCGTACATCAAAAAGGTTTGCGCTCGTCCGTAGGGAGATGGTCATATGGTAAATCTGTACCTCTAGTCAATACATCCAGATGCATTGGCCGCTTCACACTCGCCCGTCATACCGCACACTCCTCTGCCGAGTCGTGCATTTCCCAGCCCTCTTCCACTTCGAACGCCGTACACTCCACATACCGCATTCTCGTCCAAACAACACCTATTCGATTTCAAGGATGTAGCTTCCTCGATACCATATCTAGATGCATCTCAGATTTTGCAGTGATATGGACCTGGGATCGCGAAGCAAACTTTGCTCACATGCTTCTGCTGCTGGCGCTGAAGTTCCGCATATTGTAAAAGATCTTCCTTACAAACTTTCCCAGGACGTTGGTGAAGTGGCCGATGTCCTGAAGAGGGTTCTACAGGTCGGAAGTGCGAAGGTTGAAGCATCCACCGATTCTCTTATCGTGTCCGTGACAGAAGGCATCACCTGTAAGCATATGTGAGCACATTTCCGCAGTGGGGTCTTGTTTGATGTGTTTGATGAAAGAAATATGCTGCACGGTGGTTCTACATGTCTGGACATCTATTATATTATGCTGCAACCTCCGGCGGCATCCGTGTCCCGTCACCTGGCACGTGATCGTCACAGCTGAAAGTCGCCGGCGGTGTGGAGCGAGTGGAGCTTCGTGACCCGTCGCTGCGTCTGTCACGCTCGGCAGTCGGAGCTGTGTTCCCTTGCATTCTCGCCATTCCTGCTCATCGTCGTCCTATGTGCTGTGCAGGGCGGCATCTGTGTCCCGTAAACTGGCACGTGCCTGTCACGCAATGCTCTGCCCGCCAAACGAGCAAATCTGAGCAGGAGCTCTGCGACATACGCTGCAAATCCAAACGCCTCATCTGCCCTGATGTCCTCAATGCATGACTCCTTGGCTGCCGCATCAGACGACGGCAGTGCTCTCGCACGAGTGCCTGTTTGTGTCACGTTTACAGTAGTTACTGGTGCCCGCTCTCTCTCAACTGCACGAAGCACAGATGCCACTGATGGATAACAGCATGTGTGATGCCTCTTTGCATGACATGCGGTGAACATACCCCATCGCAACAAGCACCTCCGTCTTTGCATGTTGCACTTCAACAACATCACTGCACGGTTACCTGGTGTATGAGCGTCTCGCAGCACTGTGTGTTGCCCCATTCACCGCCGCTGCTGTGAAGCATCCCTGAGCGGAACTCTCCGACCTGTGTTGCGGAGGTGACTCTATTTGCTGCCGATCTCTCTGCCCTCTTCGTGGCAGCTGTTCAAAAATTGCGAGCAGAAAAGAAAGTGGCACATCTCATCAAACAGTGAAAACTTCACTTTCCTTAAGTCCTGCAACTCTCTGCCACTTTCCCCCCCCCCCTCATCGCTCCTCATTGATTCCATCAACCTCTTTTGATGGTCTCTTTTATTCTGCTGATCACGCCCGTGATACCTCCTGTTTCTCATTCTTAAAGAAGCACACTTGGTGATCACATGCGTCATATTTCGTGCACGGTATAAAATCTTCCCTTCTGATCTTTCCTTCTGATCTTCCTGGTTTTCTGATTGCTTTCTTATGGCGTGTGTTTGCAACATTCATGGAATTGTTGGCATCTGCAATGGCCGCGCCTACCAATACACAAAAGGGAAGAACTATTGGAAGCATGACGCTTTCCTCCCTCTGCGCTCCAGTGATTTCGCTGTTGAGTTCTTCACTTTTGGAGGGGAAGGTGCACCAATAGAAGATGGTGCATACAGTGGAGTCGCCCGTGTAGTCTCCAATACCACTGCAGGTGTTGATCCTGATGCAACTGAGCCCATCCTTCAGTTATTCGCCAATGAGGTTTGTCTACATGTGTTGCGTGAATCATTTCTCATCTAACTGTAACTACTCAGCAATTTGCGCCTGTTCCTTCTCTGGCTACTAATCCAGAAGCTCACATGCCTCCACCTATTTTCGTCACTGCTGGAAAGGTCTGCCAAACCAATCTCAAAGTTGACCACTACCGTGCGTTTGATGTCGACATTGCACAATATGGCGCTGCACCACAGCAACTTATCCAACTTTGTTGCTTCTATCCTCCTGCCAGCAACCGTTTCTCAAAAACCCCAGTCCCTGTTGTTGGAAAGCATGTGGTTGTACACAGGTATCTCACTAGCTTCATGTCAGCATGATGTCTTTTGCAGGTAACAGACATCACATTGGAGCCAGGCAACATTATCACCTTCAAAGTTGAACCTCAACCACCGATGAAATCTGGAAAATATGATTGGAGTGGATGGAAGAACAAGCGAGTGAAGCATGAAGAGAACATAGAAAATGAGGGTGATCACCTTTCAAGCTCGCCTGCATCCACCTCACGAATCTCTGCTGGATGATTGCTGCATCAATAAATCATTGTAGTCAGTTTTTGACACCCTGCTATCATGTATTTATATTGCACTGTGACAATATGAAACTCATCATGCTTTCTTCTCCCGACTGACATTGTGTGCATGAACGCTTGTGATGAGATGTAGCACGAGAAAAACAGGTATCAACACTCTTTCATCATCTTTCACCATGCATTCAACACCACTCTTCACTGTCAGCTATGTTTCGAATGACCACCGCTGCCTTGGTGGGAGCATCTCATTTGCAATCCACCTGCTCCTGTCACTCCTACAACATGGGACCACTGATGCCCTCATTGCAATGCTCTGCTTTGGTCCAATGAGGCTAACATCAGGAAAAAAGGAAAATGGCTGTAGTAAGCAGCACAGCAAAGCAGTCTATATAGTACTATGTAGTCAACCCATCCTTAGTGATTACTATATAGTACTATGTAGTCAACCTGTCCTTAGTGATTACTATATCAAGTACTGTAGTAAGTCTGTTCATGAGCAATTACTATATCGACTGGCGTAGCATGCCCGTGACTACGAATACAACCAGTACTACTGTAGCTATCAAACACAAGACACCCGGGTTCTTCACCATCGAAAGGAGTGAAATACTTTTGAGAGGATGCTTCAAGAAGTTTCATGACAGTGTGATGCTCAGAGTGGCTGAGCCCGACCGGGACTAGGAGGGATGTTTTCAAGAAGTTTCATGACAGTGTGGGGCACGTACTTGAGTGTACTGAGGTGGATTCCTCGGGATCCTGACTTGGGATGACCCAAGCCGATGAACGTTTCTGCGTAAGCTGATAAAAAATAGATAGACTATTTTTAGTACAGTGTATAAGTAGTATACACAAAAACGTACTGCCTGCCCGCCCACGCACCCCCAGCCACCTCAAGATCGACAATAGCTTTTACAATGCATGTAGTCTGTACTGTTCAAAAATGCGAAGGTTAATATATCTATTCAGGTAGAAGGTATGCGCTGATGCCATTGTACGGTCATGTTTCCAGAGCGGGTTAACAACACCACTTGGAAACCTGGGAACTAGATGGCAGGGCTGAATTAATTGAGATATAGGGATGACTGCTGTGTTAGGACGGCAGTTTCGTGTTGAACACGTGATTTGGAACATCTGAACATTCTCATCAGTGTAGTTTAACGGCTTGAACCAGTGAACGTAGGCAAGAGGCTCCGTGAAATTGCCCAGGTGAGGTGGGAGCTTGAATATTACGCATATCTCAGCCACATGCTAGCCTATAAATATTAATTAGATTGAGAAAACCGAATGAACCATAACCCAGAAAAAAAAATACCGTGAAAACCACTGCCCTCCCGAGCTGCTTCATCAGTCGCCACCAACACAGTGTCAAAACAAGCCAGTGTTGGAGGCTTGCGTTGACCATTGGAGTGGCACGGATGGCACCGAATCCTTGCGTGAGTGTCATTCGACATGTGTTCCATAGGCTGCAAGGGAATGACGATATTGCTGAAACAGTCAAATTGATCGTGGACGTTTGGTTCGAAATACTGATGGTGATATGGTAGAGTATTGATGAAAACCTTTAGAGCTTCGATGAAGCCCATAGCACCATGGTGTTGAGCTAAAAATTGGAAAGACTTTTTAGGAAAATGAGGGCGCTTAGATATGCGATATTCTGTGCCTGCTAAAGTAGCAGCAGAGACAGCGATGTCATCAGGCTCAGAGTCATGGCTGTTATACTCACTGGATTCCAAGACCTCTGCGCTATCCAACATATTGCGTTCGTACCAGGCAAGAAACGTCTTGAACCATATGACGGCTTCTTGGCGCTGGAGCCATTTCGTCATCTGGATGGTATGGTCTTTGCAGTTGCTCTTGAGGTAGGCTTTCTTGGCGTAGTCGATGTGTAGTCGCTCCGAGGTCTCTGTATTTAAGCCATCAAGACTGCCGAACATCTTGATTGTGTCAGCATAGTGGAGTAACGAATGCAACTTTGGGATATTAAAGTGCTTACGGCACCTGAGATCGATAAAGACCTCCTTGGTATTGTGAAAATCGTTGAGGGCCTTCTGTAAGGTGAGAATGGTGTCATCCGTGTGGGATTGATATTGTGCAATGTAGACAAAGTCCAGTAGAGCGTGGCTGGCTTTGACAACGTCTCCGTGAGGAGTAGTACCGACTAGAGAACTGACGAAGACACGCTGGAGTTGTTTATGATCACTACCTGTCCATTGCTTGACTTTAGAGATCCCATCCTTAAAGTGCCGTAGTCCAGGATGAAAGGGCATGGCGCGGAAACGCGCATCAAAGTTTTTCTTGCCTACGATAGCTGCGCACCATTTCTTGAGGTGGTCCTTGAAGATCCCTTGGTGTAGTTGGTGTAGGATGTCGGACGTGATGCAGCAAAATATGTCAGAGTGAGGGAGATCTGCCCAGAAAGGAGAGAAAATGGGACGTAGGCCCTGGGCGATGAAATCGGGTGGGTATTGGCCTGAAGCTTGCGCACGTAGAATATCTGTTGTTTGTGTTTGATTACGAGCTGGAAATTGCAAGTTTGCACCTCGATTGTTAGCGGCCATGACGCACTTGGGGCACCTGTTCTCCGCACAGCACGCAACGAGGCATTGCTCAGGGTGATCCCCAATATAGGCTGCCAGGATAGGAAAGACATGCCGAATACACCCGTCAGCACAGACCATCTCCACCCCGTCCTTTCTAGCGGCAACGAGCGGATCAACAATCTTCTTCATGCAATAATGGAATAGTCAGTAACCGGCGGCCGAGTTGTCCTCAAAGGAATCCAGCTTCGACGCAGGTAAGTAGCCTAGCAAAACTGAAGCATGACGAGCTGGCTGACGACGAACATGCTTTGAAATGTTGCCGATCGTTAGATATACTGGCCACGCATTTTTGTCGCCCTTGAAACGAGACAACTCAGTCTTATCAGATATGAGAATCATGGGAGCGACTGTTGCTCCAGGAGGCAAACGGTCCTAAAAACGCTTGTAAGGTGTGTATCCCATCATATTACCCGTGTACTCACTTGTGTCTCCCACCACCAATCTCCGGTCCACATTTCGTCGTATCATCGAGTTCTTCCTTCCTGGTCAGTATAGACTTTTTCTGGTGCGTAAGCAGTCTCTCCATGGAAAGCTGAATTCCCAATTAGCTCCTGCACACAAGCAACCAGATCGCGCAACCAGAGCTCAAGCTCTTCAACCTCATCTCCATCAATGTTATCGGTTTCCCTGGGCTCGATGGGCTCTTCTCCATGGACTTGGATAAGTTCACACCTCCACTCCAGACCAGTCGGCAGCTGGTCAACAAATTAATAAAGGTATATTTACTTTGAAAACTTGGTCGTGTCTGTGTCCGTGTCTTCCAACTCAAAGTAAGTTTTATCATTGTAAATGTGCGCTCGTCTACTCATAATTGGTAACTTTAGAAATTCTTCTGTTGCTCGCTGATTGACATTACTAAGAAGCCATTCACCTAGCTCCCATTCTTCCTTGTTGGCAAATGGTGCATAGATCCCCCCTCCATGGGTATCCTGTATGTCCTTCATGACCTCGAATGAGGTTTTCGCCTTTCCGAGTACCTCAGCAACTGGTCGCTCGTTGAACTCCATCGCATACCATGAAAATCTTTCTTCTCTATCTCCAGGTTCATCTTCGTCTAACTCTTCGGGTTGCAGGTGTTCGTTTTCTGGTCCTGGATCCACAACCAGATCTTCAAAATCCGGTATGTGGTTGGGTTCGGGTGATGGAAAACTCCACTGATCATTTGCAGGTACCAGACTGGCCAAACATTTTCTAACCATGTCATCGGGCGCAATAGCTGCTCGACAGTGTGCAGAATGAGCGATGTGCCGACGGATGCTACTTGGGGTAGGAAATGTCTGGCCACAGTGGTCACAGGCATGACGAGCGAGTGTGTTGATGTGTCGAATGCGAGGCATGTTCGAGAAAATGGTGGTAAATAGTCTCCACTGATTGTAGCTCCAG